>QNQO01010300.1:0-186032 GCA_003290165.1 Berberis thunbergii
TTTATTATATTTAAAAGAAAAATCAATAGGTTGATGAATAGGGTAATTTTGTAATTTTAAATAAAAATATACACATGTACCATTTTATCCTCCCAAATTCAGATTATTACGGATCAAATCTCTAAAATTATTTTAATTATAACCAAGCTCCTTAACATAATTTATCGAAAGTCCTAATTATTTGGCAAACTATAATAACCCTTAAAACTATAAATAATTTTTTGTTTAGAATTTCAAGTAAACGTAGTATAAAAAAAAAAAATTACTTGAATAATTTCATACATATAGACCTATCAACACGCCTAGTAAATATAAAAAAATGTTTTGATCTAATAGAGATTTTATATTAAATTAAATAGTAATTGTTCATAAATGAGAGAGTGTTAGAAATTTTCTATGGCTTACAAGGGCCAAATATAGTGGTGCAGAAATTCTAGCCAGCCTTGACGAGGGACAAAAACGTGTAAATTGCCCCCCAGGCCGGGCTGGCTAGAATAGTAGAAATTAGGTGTCTATACGGTCTGATAATCTATTAAAGCCCATCCTAAATCGAAGGGTCCATAAAAAGATTATTGGGAAGTCCTGTCAGACAACCGGTGCAACCCACCCCAGCCTACACGTGGATCCAAGATGGCGTGAGAACGTATCTCTTACAACTAAGTAGGCCCAACTCCATCAGATCGTGAACCCCAGAGCCGTTATCATCACGCTCTGATCGCACGGGCACAATCATTTCCATCAAGCCCAGACGGTTGGTTCTCTAGTCTCCTTGTAAGCGGGTAAGGGGATACAAGAGGTACGAGCCTATAGAACAGTATCCTGTTCTCAAGTAAGGTCGTGCCATGTTTCTCTGTTGATTACCCATCTAAATTTTTGAAATGCAATTGCATAGCACTTGATGGAGATATGGTACTAATACGATTTTCCCCTCCCTCGCAACATTTGGGTAAAATCATATCCTTACAGGTCCGATCCTTGGATCTGGACCATATTTATCTCTCACAATACAAAAAGAGCGAAAATCAAATGACTATATCTCTCTCTCTATATCACTCACCTATCTCATCTTCCTCACTCCTCTCATGGCTTACTCATATAGGTGCTCTTCCATCTCGACCCCTCCGCCCCACCAAAATCTCTCCTCCAAATCCTCAATTTCTCGAACCGAAAACTAACTCTCTCGTCTACCACTCCTTCCTCTTCTCTCTCAACTTCTCTTCAACCCGTGGTCGCTGAGTGAGTAATTTCATCGAACACTTTAATTGAAATTTCTCTTTCATACATTTTTCCACTACTAATTTCTCTTCTTGTGTTGTTCAGTTTACTGTGGCAGAGGCGATAAGAAGACTGCGAGGGGAAAGCGGTTCAATCACTCTACGGAAATGTAAGATTCTTCTTTATTGTTGAGTTTATTGAATCACTAAATGTAAAATGTAGTATTTTTCATGGTGAATTTTGGTTTGTTAGGCGAGGCGAGAACAAGAAGAAGGGAAGAGGCCGCTAGGGTTGTGGTGCACCAGCACCACCAAGGAAGATAAATATGTGATGGTGAGATTATTCATATTGACATCGAAGAGTCTTGTGTTTTCCGGATGAGATGAGATTAGCGAGGTGATGATTCTTTTCTCTTGTTTGATGTAATTTATTGTTGTGTCTACATTTGCTTTTATGAATGGTTATTTTGTCAATTTGAAACATTTGTTATGTTGATCTTTATAGAATTGGTAGTTTTACTCACTGAAACAATGTCGTTCAAAGATTTGAATTTAGTTTACTGTATCTATGTTTAGATGATGTTATTTGGTCTACTGCAGTTTAGATATTTGTTGATTTCATCACATGATACAATTGGGTGACTGTACTTGGTTAGATTCATGTTGTGAACGATTGGGGCATTTTAGTGTTCTACTCAACTAGGTTGAATTACATGCTTATGGCTTAGAGCATAGACCAGTGTGTTGTGGCATCTTAACCGATTACAAATAGTTCATTCAAACATTATAGCAAAAAAAGAGGTAAAATTTTCTTTCATCTAATAAGTCATTTGGTCCTTTCTGAACCAGTACTCTTATCTTCAAAGTATATGAGATGCTGAAGTAGTGCATATACTCAGTGTTTAGGAACTTCATATGACCTAAACTTTATCAAGTGGTCATTCCAATGCGATAACAAACTATGGGAACTAATCTATGATTTTTTTCCTCATGTCATTTTCTTCAATTTACTTCTTGTTGCATTTGCTAACCCGTATTTTCTTCATAATGTTGGGAGAATGCGAACAAATGTAACTGGTCTTATGTCTGATTAGAGTCTGCTTAAGCTTCTTCTTCCCATTTAGTCCAATCTTCTTCGCGTTCCTGTTTTTTACTAATAGTGTTTCATTGATTATATATAAGGAGCTAAGGTAAGTATTTAGATATAGTGGACATTTGAAGTTCTCTCATTGAAATCAAATAGATGAGTTTCTGGGATTCTAGGAAGTGAGACGTATGTTGATTGAAGAGTGATGACAACACTAGGTAAATAAACTGAACCTGTTGCAATCATTAATCTTTTACAAGAACATGATCGCGACTACAAAGTCATTATTAGTTTGTTGGTCTTGTTCTTTGTAGTTAACACCTTTTTTTTAAAGATTTTTCATAAGAAGGTGGAGGCAACTCTGAACCTAGGTGTATTGATGACCAAGGTTGAGAATGAACAATCGTTAGGCCTGTCCTCGGATTGGCCCTTTGGGCACAATTGGCGGTGTGTTGAAACTATTGACATCTTTTCGTAGGCCCCTCTCACCTTTCTTTTGTATATATATATATTTTTTTCATAATTTTTTTCCCTTTTTACTAGGCACATATAAAAAAATGGCCTAACTCCATTTGCACTCAAGCCCCTAAATTGAATGAAAGGGGTGATGACTTGGACTTCGGCATGGGAAGATCAAAATCTTCATCAAGGGAGATGAAGTGGATGTGGAGTGGGTTTATTCATCATATATTATTCCAAGTACTATTTATATAATTTTATTTACTTTTAGGAAGACTTCACGGCCTCACGTCACGCCTTGCCATTTAAAAGCCTTGACTTGCTCATCTGTGTTTGTATATTACACATCTTCACAACGGAAAAGAAGAGCTCTATGCTATGGTTTAAACAACAAGACTCATGATGTAATTAAGTAGTACTGTTGTCAAATCAGGCTAGGTTTTTTTTTTTTTTTTTTCTCTCCCTGCCACTGGTTGAAGGCTCATAGGGTTTCAGTTAATTCATTTGAGTAGCTTACTGGATTTTTACTGAGCTTCTTTGAGAAATAGAGAAATTGATGAGGTAGATACTACTATAGGATAAGTTGGGTTGAAACTTTGTTCAATGCATTTGCAAATTTGAACATACGTCTCCTTGGACATTCTCCGAGTCCTGTTTTTGTGGTTGTCTATGTCAGTTTTGATTGTTAGGGGCCGGGCTGTCCGGTTAGTTGTTGCCTAGAGACACATTTTCCATGCATTCTATGGGAAGTAGTACTTCTGCATCATTTCTAGTTCTTTTCCTAGGCGGATAGTAAGCTGGTGTATGGGATTTATGATGGGCATGGAGTAACTATTTTTGGACATTGCATGTCGCAAGAACCACTCAAATGGTGGATTCCCATTAAGAGGATCAGAGGATGCTTTTCTCTTGTGGCGGATTAAGTGATTTTATTTGTTTATTATCTTTTCTTGCTTTTAATATCTTCAAAATTTTTACTGATCTACTGACGAAGTACTTGCAGTAAGTATATCTCACACAAAGTACCCCATTCTTTGATGGATCTCTCTCGGATATTACTTGGATGCTGAGAAGTAGCCCAAGTACTATTGTTATCTTGCTTGCAAGAGTGGAGAATTGGTGAACACTTACCTGATTATTGAGTTTATATTTATCGAATATTATTCTTTCATTGACCACTGTCCAACAACCTTTTATTTCCATGTTATTTCACAATAATTGAATATTCTAGATGGAGGCAATAATGGTATGGGTCAACATCTGGCAGAACTTGGCCATTTATACCTGGTAATCATAGAGGCAGCTAACAAAATTCTTCCCCTCGGCTCAATTATTCTCCAATAGGTATCTGTTCAATATATGGTAAAACTGTAAAAGATGTACCGAACCATGATTGGAGGAGATGCAATAAAACTCTGATTTCAAAGGTCAGAGATACCAGGTAATAATCCATCATGCTTGTCAAGAAGCCTCTAAACCGTTCGATGTCATTATATCATGAAATTGTTTTGATGAGGTTCCATATCAAAATTTGAACCATATCAAAATTTGAACCATATCATTAGTAACATTTCAAGGAGTGAGAGACAAATTGATATTTTCTAGATTGTGAAAAAGGGAGAAGAGAAGACACATCTCCATGGTTATCCACACAAGACGTTAGTGTATATCTTGAGGTTATGGACAGAGGTTGACATATCTCTAGGTTTGTCATTGGAGTCGGTGTACATGTTATTCTTAGGGTCATTTATGAGATTGATACGCATGTAAGGTCATCCACAGTGGTTGATGCATGTCTGGAGGTTGATCATTGGTATGATCTAAAATGTGTGATCAGTTGTTAATCTTTGGTCCTGAAACCATGGGGATAATTGCAGGATCAACAAGTTTGTAAAATTTGAATGTAGATGCTACCCGTGTAACTTGATCTCAGTCGCATAATTTTTTTTCTTCACCATTAATTGTCAGTCAACAGTCATATAAGTTGACACACGTCTGGTTGAATCACCAAGATTGTTATGGATCTTTCTATCTCACATATATTTTTAATTGAATATAATATGCTTGCTTATTGAGTTTTTACATCTCATCAAACAAAATATTTCTTGGTACATGTCACGAAAACCAGCTTCTTTGACAATGAAATCTTATCAACCGAATGCAACTGCAGAGAACAATCATAGGATAAACAATTCTTACAAGGAGAACGCAGGTAGTCTAAGTAGTTATTTGAAATTTTCTATCCTGATTTGTTGAATGGGGGAGCTATCACATTGTTCACAAGAAATATAATTTCGTTTAAAGGTTGAAATTATTAAATACAAGAGAACAAAGCAGCAACCCTCTCCCTAAAATTTACCGCAGAGAAGGGTCAGGAAAGGCACTGACCCAAAAGACAACCCTGCAGAACAAGAACAAAGCCCTTAAAAACCCTAGAACAAACCCTAAAAGCCTAGAAAGGGCAATGGTTTAGGTTTTTTCTTGCCGAACAACTTTCCTTGGAGTATAAAGCCATCCATACTGCCGGCTTCCCATTTGCTATTGGGGAGTTTTACTACTTAGCTGCATTTTCAACACAAGAAATACTCTTTGCGACGAAAATGAACTATTGGGTGCCTTTAATTTCTATATTTTACCTTCTTCCATGTTTCTTCATCTACTGCACATTGTTCCCTGATCTTGTCTCTAGCTTTTTGGTTTATTTGATGGAATTGCATGCTTTCTTCGGACATTTTTATACAAATATTGCATCACAGTTACAGCATCATTGCTGCTTCCCAAAGTAATGCCAACAGTTTAGACCATTTTTGTCACCATTTAGTCATGGAAAAACTAGTTATAGGTTTTACCTTGGAGTAGTCCCATCATAGTTGAGTTAAATAGGAGAAATGAATATAAGAATAAAGTTATATAGAGATTTTTCTAATCTGGGTATATGGAGATGTGCAAACCTCCTGATTATGGTTGAGACTTGAAAGAGAAGATTGAGGATTTTTATGCATCGGAAAGTTCTGACATTCGGTTCAAACCCGCTCACGAATCTATTAAATTTGCATGAGATATGCATGTTTTAACAACTTTGATATTTACACTTGGGAATAAACATAACAAGAAGAAAGAATAGAGAATGGAACAATAATCTACAGATTTCATCAGGAGCTGTATAATTCCCTGCAGAGAATACAGTGATTGGAGATTAACTTCCCTAGGATGCTCCCTTCCTCAATTCCTAGTTTGGTGCTTTGCTTATTCCACAGGTGAACCCCAAATGTCTCCCCTCGTAGCTGAAGTAACTTGGCTGCTATCCACTTTGCGTTGGCCAGATTTTTCGGCTTGCTGAAGAACCCACCTATCCTGGTCCAATCTACTGGGTAAAAAGCCATTGGTGGCAGAATCGTAAAATTATAGCCTGGCCTTTCTTTCAACCTGTCAACCACTCTGGAAACCAGATATGGTCCATTATGGCCCCATTTGTTTCCATCAAAAAGTTATAGCGAATTCCTCGATAAACTTGTAAATAAGAGGATGGTTCTTATCAAAGATTAGAACTGCGTTGTTCAATCGAGTCCAGTTTTTGTACTCTGGATCCATGCTTTGGGCACCAATTGTGTTCCGCAGAGTAGATAGCTTCTTGAGAACTATGAAGTCTGTATCCAAGTAAATACCTCCATACTTGTATAAAACTGCTAGTCTGAGCAAATTCGACAGATTCTGAGCTAATGGAATCTCACCAGGGTCCCTGTTCCCCTTCTTCACTTCATCAAACCAAGCTTCTGCTGGGGTTCCCTTCAACAGAAATGGCAAGTCTGGTGTAATTGCAACTACTTTAAACCCACGTTGACTTAATGGTCGTAGAATCTGGTTTCCCTGTCTTGTATCATTGTTCTTGAGAGGATCATCAAACATCCAGCTGGATGAGAATTGAAGAGACTCTCCAAGGCAAGGAACTCCCGCTGCCGAAATAATTTAGCTGGAGATATCCATGTCATGAAGAACTGAACCTCACACCTGCTATTGAAGAATTCTTTTGTCCGCTGCGCAAACTGATGGCTAAGCTCTGTTGAGTGGAATATATCGAACTCTGACAGCTTTCCCTTAAACCATGCAATCCTTTCTTCCTCTGTTACATTGAAAGGAGGTATGAGAGGATCCATACATTCCACAAAATCTTCTTTAATCTCTTCCTTCACTGAAAGCAATACATTTGACTTCAATCTCCGCGGAACTTTATTCGATGGAGTGATCTCTACATGTTTCTCCGGGTATGTTAACACAACCCTATGAAGAGACAGGCTGCAGAAGATGCTGACTGAAAGTAAGATGATGAAAAGAAAAGCAGCAAAGGAGAGAGTTGAGAAGAGTGAAGACTTGTTGTGACTCATTCTTCTGAAACTGAACATATTCCTTTCTCCCATGAGAAATATATACTGTGGAGAGTTATAGGGAAGACGAGAAACAAAGCTCAGCATACGCTTTCATGGCGGGCTTAACAAGAAGAAATGAAATAGGGAGAGAGACATGTTCATTTATCTTAATGAATATTATTATAAACATGGGGTTAACTTTGTTAATAACCAATTAGAAAATGCCGTCGCTGACATATGTTATGGCCTATGGGAGTTTCCAAGTCGATTAGGGAGGAAAGTGAGGGATTGGAACAAGTTTTTGGTAGGGAAGATAACGGGAAGGACTGTTTATGGCTTGTAGTTTATGAAATTTGATGTTGTGGAAGATTCGATTCCAACTGATTTTTAAGCATTTTTTAAACTTCCACGTTTGGCGCGGTTCATGTTGGATATCATTGGGAATATTGCAGAACTCACCCTCACTGTTACTTTTGCCTCATTGGGAATTATAATTATGCAATTGATTACTAAACTTGAACATAAAACAACAAATTCCTGATGTAAATTCTGAGTCATTCCCAATCAAGATGAGAAGAACTTTGGGAGGTCTAGATCCCCTGCTACGCTCCATAGCCAGAGATAATTCATTAGAGCTATGCTCTAGCTGTGTCGACTGTATATTTGAATCAGGAAGTCCATTTCTAACCTCTATGAATTGCATTTATCAAGTTCCTGATTTTTGTTTGTTTCTATTATGAGAATTGCATGCGAATGGGGCGTGGAGGACGTGGTGGGTGGGTTGAGAGTGAAGGAGCAATGAGGGGTAGAAGAGCGTGAACAGTTGATGGGGCCATTGATTATTGATCTGGATCAACTTGATATAGTGAATGATGAAGGGATAATTGAGTCATGTAAACTCGATGTACTCTTATAATTTTTATTTTAGTGATAAGATTTGGGGATCCTCAAAACTCCAACTTGCCTTTAAAAAAAAAAAAAACTTAGTCTGATCTTAAGCACAATGTACAAGTTCAGAGTACTATTACGGGTGTCCATTTGACCTTGGAAGTAGGCATAATTCACAGTTTACTTTAATAGTTTAATATGCATAATTCACAAATGAACTTTAATAGTTTAATACTCTGGAGAATCTCACAACTATTAAAACACTAATACCAACTTCATTGTGACAAATTTGATACTTTGATATTCTCATCTCATCTTAGTGATTGTTGATTAATATTCCAGTTCTTCGTCAACCATCTTCACAAAGAAATTAACAGTCCTTGATATGTATTAAAATGTAAAATCAGCATGATATACATATGCCATTGAAAATAAGGTCTAGACTTTGTAAATTTTGATCTGGTTTTTCTTTTTAGGTCTTTATGTTTTGTTAGTAAGGGGTTGTCCTCTAAAGTTTTTTTATTTGGGTAAAGTTGTACGTATCCTCGAAGAAGTGTAAATTTTTTTTGTTATAGTGATAAAGGTTTGGCATCTCATAATTATTCTTGTTCCTCCCACTTGAAGGTTTAATATAAAAAAAAAAAAAAAAAAGGTTGAACTTAGGTCATGTAAATGTACAAATCGCAGCGAATGTACGAGGCCTAGTTTATTGGGATGACGAAACTGATGAAGTAAAATTGGTCAGATTTAGCTTTATATGGTGATTGCTATTTTATTCATGAATTAAAATCAAATTTTTTTTTAGCTGAATAATTGGATTTGTGATCGTGCATAGAACACATGCAATATAAAACCTCGTGCAATTCGCATTTACAGGTAATTTTTATATACAACTGAGACTGCCAGATGTAAATGTTTAATGAAATGGACGGTATGACACGGGATCCATAAACAGCGAAAACTAAAACCCAAAGCCCAGAGCTCGACACAAGGCTAGATTTTCGAAACATCGTGCAAGCTTCTATTAAACAGATGTAATAGAAAAACAGGGAGGCATCGTAGTTAAAACGCAAAACACGGTATCCCATTAACACGCTAACACAACACACAGTGATTTGCGTTTACTCTTTATGAGAGTGGAGTTGAAATGATTTAGGCACGGCATCGTGTCAATATTTAAGTTAAAGAAAAGAGTTATTCTACATGGCGAGGAAACCAGCGAGGGAGGTGAGGTGGAGGGGGGTGAGCCGTTCACTCTCTTTGGGATGTGATCCGTTGTTTTTGTGTGCATATCTCGAGGAGATGTGAACGGTTCACCCCTCTCCACCTTACTTTCCTCGCTGGTTTCCTCGCTCATTTCCTCGACATTTAGAATTTTGCTAAAGAAAAATATGAGTTTTCACCACCATTCACGGTACATTCAAAGACTTTTTCTCTGAGAGCATCCACAGTAGGCCAAATTTACGCTAATTGAGTCTATTGGAGTTGTTTATTTATATCTTCTCGAGAGTCTTTTAATAGTAGGAAGGAGCGAGCATTACTTGGAGACGGTCTTTCTGTATTTAGAATGGATCGACAGACAACCAGACTTCATCGTTACGACAAGGACCAGTGTTCAATTCAACTACACATGCATTTCTCTTGGAATCTCAAGTATTTGCTCCCTCTCTAGCATTGGATCTTAGCTGACCATCAGTATATTAGATCAACTGCGTAAAATACAGTAATAAAGCATGGTGCATTGAGACAGATATATCATACACATCTTGGTGCAATGGGTTTAGATGAATCTTGAGGACAGTGACAATCAAGTAACATTGCATATGTTGCACATCTCCTAGCAATGGGTTTAGATGAACTCAAGGACGATGATATAGTTAACTCGTAGCCTTTAGAGTCAACGACCCAAATTTTTTTTTTTTTTTTTGGTTTTTTTAAAATTTCTCTAGATAATTGAACATCTTGAATTCTCGAGTGAAAAATTTCTCTCCTATTTTTATTTTTAATAAACATAGCATAGACCTTAAACATCAAATTATTATCTATTAAAAAATTTGACTTTTGAACTTGCAATATGGTATCTTGGATTATGATCTAAACTTTTTAGGTGCATTTTATACACAACCTTTAGGGCTACCTTTCTTAGAGGATTCACAATTAACCAAGGCATATTTATAAATTTCATACAAAACAAATATCTGTAAAAAATTTCCTCCACATTAAGAGTTTCTAGCCCATTTTAGAGTGGACGCACAGTCTAAAAAGGCATGGACATTATATGAAGAGCCCTTCCAGGGACTGAGGGTAATCATCCATCCGCTTTGAGATAAGTGCATCATTTTTTAGATGCATTATGTTATTTATCTCGAAGCAAATGGGTGACTTCCCCCCATCCTTTGACCCTTAGAATTTTCATTATATGAAAAAAAGGAGCACAACACAAAATAAAAGCTCAAACTTTGTTCTCCATATCAGATATTAGGGGTGGGCACGGAACGGGATGGGGCGAGATATACCCATCCCTATCACATCTCGTTCATATGGGATCGGGATGGGACGGGATGAGAAAAACCTCATCCCGACCTCGTCCCATCCCAAACGGGTTCAGGATGGTATCAGCTATTCAATCATTAGTCATACAATTCCAATGTTACTAACTAGGCTTTTCCCCCCCCCCTTAATAGATACTTTGTGTTTTATGTAAACTAAAGTTTATCACAGTTAGATATACATATAGGCTATAACCTATATGTAAGCGAGTTATAACCTACGATGTATTCAGTATGGTTGCATTCTTGCCTTTCTTGATCATGGGAAATCGAGTACATTTTTAACCTTGTTGCAGCTACTACTCCACGGTGCTAAATCTGTCGAAAGTGTAGTAGCCACCCTATGGCAAGTAAGTTACTGTAAATCCCAGAGTAATGTGCTAAAGTGTTCCCAAAGAATTTGTGTTCACATCATATGTTTTTGATATTGGTCGATATTTCATGATGCTTCTTCGTTTATGTTTCTATCAACACGTTTTACTTGCGACTATTTCCTGCATTTTGGTTATTTCCTTCTTCTTTGTGGAACTTACAATGTCAATTGAAGAACAAACATGACAACTTTCTAAAAAGTCTTATGACAAGGACTTCACATTATGGATATTTTCTTAGTTCTAACATGATATGTTATTATCACAAAAAGATGGTGTTACACTTAACAATTTGCTGAAGCCTAATATTTTACGTATTGAGTAAGTCTAGGCAGTCATTTTTTTTTTCAGGTTTGAGTTTTGTTTTACAAATTTACCCCTTCTCTTTAAAACACAACCACAAACATTATTTATAGAAGGAGTAAAATTGTAAAAAAACCCAATCCTGACCAAAAAATAGTTGCCTAGCCTGTCTGCTTTAGAATTGTTGTTTACGTATTTGAGAGGATATAGTTATTGATCATAGCCTAGTTGAGGAAAAGAAGAGTGTTGGGTGGAGAGGATTGTATGTCGTCTCTCGTTCCCACGCTACCTAACGAGGAGTCGTGGCAAAGATTCTTAAAGAAAACCCCACTGCAGAGGTGTGCAATGGTTGCTAAGTCAGTTAGTATTGGTGTAGAGAGAAGGCACTCTGTTATGTTATACTCGTTTCCTAAATGGTAATACTGGTATCCTTAGTTGACTATCTTAACCCGCTAGCAAGTATGCACAGAGTTCAATGTGATGGACATTTAGGGACTGGGATATTCAAATACTTGTACCTGAGGCTAAATCATAAGGAAGGGTATTCCTTTTGACCTCGTCTCACTTCTTTAGGCCTTGATTATATACTACTCTTTTTAGTGTCAAAACTTTTGTAGGTTTATATAAATCCTATACTAGTATTTAACTTTGTACTCCATTTAAGGCGAGCTTTCGTGGCTATTTGGAGGTATGCTTGTCGTGCCAAGCATGTAGAGTCCATTCGAAGTCATATCATTGGTGGTTGGTTTCTATAGTTTAGGGGGACACATTTTTGTGCTAATCTTGATTGAATCAAACTTTAATCTAAATAGTAATACATGTTAGTGGTTTGAGATATTTCTTTGAGAAATTTCTCAAGAAAAGGGAATAGTATTGATAAAGGGCATTTTAGAATTCCAGAAAAGTTCGTATGGCAAAAAAATTCTTCTGTAGGATCATATGGAGATTGGTCCTGTATGCTCTGTGTAGGCGATTGTCAAAGGAAAGAAACAACCTGACTTTTGAAATAAAGGCATCAAGCATGCAAGTCACCATTGGCGTTCTGGCCTTGTTGGTACCATCTATGAACATAGTCCTAGTGGAGTGAAATGTAAATTCGTATTTATTCATTGAGGAAGGTTTGTAAGATAAAATGATTTCGCTGCGGGTTCTTTGTATTTCTAATTTCTAAATTTACCCTTTTGGCTTCAGTCGGCACCTAAGCAGATTTGAGCATCTGCAGCATGTAAGTCAAAATTAAAGGTGTTTGAACTTTTGTCTTGGAATGGAACAGGTACTGGAGACACTCCCTGATAGGACATTGGAAAAGATGAAGGCCCCCTTCTAAAGAGGTGTCCTAAACAACTTATGGAGGCCGATGGTTTTTTGTTTGGGTCTCCCTTTTGTTTCGGTATGATGGTAGCCCAATTCTTAGCTTTCTTTGATGCCACCCATGAGCTGTGGGCTTCTCAAGCAAGCTCTTGCTGTGAAACCTGTTGGTATATTTTTGAGCACAGGTTTCCATGGAGGAGGCAAGGAGAATATTGCGTAAGTTTTTTTTAACTGGTCAAAATTGCTATGATTTTGATATTTTATTTTTGATGTAAGCCAGCTAGTTAATTAGTTTAATTGGGCCTAGTATGGTTAAACTCATATTGTTTAGGGATAGGGTTAGTTACTTGCCAAGGAAGCTAATAGACTTATAAATAAGGCCTGAGTATTTGGTTGTAGTTAGGTTGAATTGAATTGAATCTGTCTCTTTACCTATTTTAGGGTTTATCGTAGTTTTAATGTAACTTTAGATTTAGCTTAGAATTTATCAATTGGTATCAGAGTCGAAACGTTTTTCTAGTGTATGCCGATGCAGACTAAATTTGTCAAATACGCAAAAGAAAGGCTAAAAATGACGAAAGAAGAGAAAACTAAGGCAATTGAACCTATAGAAGCATGGAAGACAACAAAAGATCTCCTAAATGTGGAGAGAGAACGAGATATGATCCTCAAGGAAGAAGAAGGCTTCAAGAGAGAATAAGATTGGCAGAACAAACTTTCAGGGTTGCAACAATATATTTAGTCAAAGTTCGTGCAGGCGGTGGAAAAGGATATGCAAAAGATAGAATAGTTGATTAAAAGACTCCTAATAGCCAATAAGGAAATCAACTAGCACCTTGTAACGACCCGATCCGCACAGTAAGATATTGTCCGCTTTGGGCCCAACCGGCCCGCACGGCTTTAAAAGGCCTCTTACTATGGGGATCCAACCTCGCACATATATAGCACATAACCAACCCGCACCCAGGCGATGTGGGACTATGATCCCCCTTGGTAGCTAGCCCAACCCCTCTTGGGATCCACGGGCCTGTTGGGCCTATTGGGCTCCAACCCTCACCCTCCCCCTCAGGTCCGCCCACACAAGGGTCTCACAGTCCACCCCCCTTAAGGCCCAACGTCCTCGTTGGCCACACAGGCACAACGTCCACGTTGCCCGAGGGCCCACCTCCACGTGGCACACTTTCGGCTGGGTCAGGCTCTGATACCATTCTGTAACGACCCGATCCGCACAGTAAGATATTGTCCGCTTTGGCCCAACCGGCCCGCACGGCTTTAAAAGGCCTCTTACTATGGGGATCCAACCTCGCACATATATAGCACATAACCATCCCGCACCCAGGCGATGTGGGACTATGATCCCCCTTGGTAGCTAGCCCAACCCCTCTTGGGATCCACGGGCCTGTTGGGCCTATTGGGCTCCAACCCTCACCCTCACCCTCCCCCTCAGGTCCGCCCACACAAGGGTCTCACACACCTACCCGTCAGCCCCCAAGCGGCACGACATGACACCAATGGCAGCCACAACGCCTCCAGTAGAACTGTACCCGCGGCGCACCTCCTCCAGAAGGGTCAATCGGCCTGGTCGACTACCCCTCCCTCCATCCACATCCAACCCTATCCATCTCCCGTCGTCTTCTCACAACCTGCACCGCCACCGACCACCATTGTCAAACCATCCACTGCCCCCCTTTACAACCTCCTTGCCACACCTCCCACCCTCTTCTAACCCTCCCCACCATCTTGGGAGTCCCCTACCTCAAGGACACCCTTTCCACGCCCCTCTTTCGCCCTGAAACCTTTATTTGAATCCTTATGCCATCCCAACCAAATAACCCACACCAAGCCTTAGGACTTACAATTTACCCTAATTTTGGTAGTTGGTTGAACCATAACTTTCGTCCACATTACAAACTTTCCAACTATTCTGGCTTTCCACCACAACACCATAATCATCCTCAGATTAATCAGATTGAACCCTACAACGAGGTGCTTGCGCGGTTTGGTGTATCCCCACAGTTGGTTGTTGCAAATGCGACTGAGTTTTCATAAGAACACATACGCCAATGGGTAGAAGTTCAGCAGAGAGCTCCTCATCCTCCTTGGCTGTCTACGCAAGATAAAATAGGTTCGCCCTTCTCGGGTCGTGGTAGAGGTGGTTATCCTCATTTTTTCGCCTCCTAACATAGGCGATCAGAACTGAGGCGGTGAAAATTTTGGTGAAAATGACCAGTTAGCACGATTGGTAGCAATGATGGAATAAAGGGATGATACAGGTTTGAAGTTGGATGTACCTTCTTATGATGGGGTGGACCTTAGAGATGCCTTTGTAGTTTGGTCATCCTTGATTTTAAGAACATGCAGGGGCCGAAGGCAATTGGTGGCTACCAAGTTGAAGGGCACTACCAATCTTTGGTAGCTGAAAGAATGTGCATGTCAAATTGTCATGCGTTTACCGCATGTCAACAATTGGGATGACGTGCGCGAGTTGATGCATGTTGCTTTTGTCCTTTTGGATTATGAGCATGATCTATTTGGTCGCTTGATGAGAGTTATAGAATGAGAGCATAGTTACTGACTACGCCACTGAAGTCGGGACTTTGTGTATGTGAGCGAAACCTCAAGAACCATAACGATCACTTTCCGTATCTACCACGGGTTGGATACGAGGATCAAGTATGTGTTAGCTCTAGAAGAATTTAAACCCTCTTAGCAGCTGAGAACATGGAAAAACATGCATAAACTAAGCATCAACATCGCTCAGAGAAAAAGCCTTTTGTGAACCCGGTCCGCTTTTCCACTACCTTTCCACAACAATCTCCTACTGATACGTTACTCAAATGCTTTGGATGTGGTCAACCCGGTCATATTCGGAGTGATTGTCCAAAAAACAAGTCCATGTGGTTGACTGATGAGATTGATGAACATGAATACATGAACAAGTACCTCTAGTTGATGGTGAAGGCAAACTTATTTCTTTGGTGGCAGAAGACATCGCATGTACCCTTGAAGCTTGTGGACAAGCTTCTTCAATCCGGGAGGATGATGTAAGTGGGCTAGTTAATTAGTGTAATTGGGCCTAGTATAGTAAAGACCATATTTGTTAGAGTTAGAGTTAGGATTAGGTACTTTCTAAGAATGCCATTAGGCTTATAAATAAGGCTTGAGAATTAGATTGTAGTTAGGTTGAATTGCATTGAATCAAATTTGTTGTCTTTTATTTATCTCTTACCTCTTTTGGTGTTTATCATAGTTTTAATGCAACTTTAGAGTTTAGATTTAGCTTAGAGTTCATCAATTTTTATCTATTTTTGTTTTTTCTTTCTTCGTTTATAGTGAACTTTTTGTCATCACCACAGAAGTGGGTAAACATGATTGATGATACATCAAACCATCATCTGATCAGCACCGTACACATGTCATGATAATCTCGTCAACAAAGCAGACACGATTGCATGCACAATCGAGCAAACCCATTATTGGCAGGATCTAGACAATCGGGTCCGAGTTGCAAAGAGCCAATAAGCCCACACGTCACGCAGTCAGGCACAATACTCGTAAGACCTCTAAGGCAAGTATTTGAGTGATTTACCCAAGACTGACAGACAATCAACACATTGGATCCGACTAGGAAACAAATACTAAAGTATAAGTCGGGCAATGAAACTATCCTAGCATGGACAACACTCAGAAAAGGAAAACTTCTCTCGCATATGTAGGAGCATAAGTTGTGTAGGGAAATTATCTCACATGGACTGCTTCCAAACAGGAAATGATCTCCAACAAGATCTTTTTTCCTAAACTACGTCACCAAAGGCCTAGCCGAACAAGGACTCCTACACTATAAAAGGGAGATAAGGTCAATGAATTTAAGGTACACTACAAAATACTAATTTACAACATTAAGCCTCTCCTAAGCCTTATCTAACTTAAGCATCAGAGTGCCATCGACCACCACACAATGGTCCTTGGCTCACATTTGCTACCTGTGTAGGTCTAGGTAAGTAGCAAGGAAGGAGAACATGAATAGAATACATCAGTGATTATCTTTTATTTTAAGCATCAAATAATGCTAGGTTTCCATTTTCTGTGATTGTCTGATTTAGACCCAATGTCGATGATTGTAGGAAGTATCAATAGTATTCATAAAATTGTAGCTTAGATCTACAGATTCATGAAGAAAGTGTTTGTTCTTTCAGACGTCTGTACTAAAACTTGAGAATTTTTAGAGAGCCAGACCAGGCCCAATACCATCCATCATCTTAGAGATGCTCATAATGGTCCAATCGAACACAATCACACGGACAGAGAACCCCCTGTCACTGTCCTGGCTCTCTAGATTTTTTGCTAAAACTTAGGCCTTTATTCAATAAGGAAAACAAGGATTGGGCCTCCAAAACATATACTTGGCGAATATAACAGAAAATTTGGATGTGGTGGTAGCAAAGCCAGAATGTTCTTGTGGTTACAATGTTGCTACACTGTACTTGAACAAGTCTTCGAACTGATATTTCTTTCTTCTGATTTGTGGTTTCTTATCTATTTTACCATCTGATCATGTTTTATTAAGTGATATCAGGGTGAAAATTTGTTAGTTGTTCGAGTTTCAGAAGTATATTTTTGCACCATTAACTACGGGCCGAAGGGTGAATGACAATTTCAAGTGAGTGTGTGCAAAAGAATCAATCCCATCGTGTTAATTTTATAAGGTGTAGAGGGTAGTCAGACGGTCATTTCTTTCTCAATACATACCAGTGAGATTTTACAGTTTGATACTCAGTTGTAGGTTATTTACCATCTTGCTTCATTGCAGATTAACAGCATAACTCAGTTGGCACATCATGGTATGTTATTTGTTCCCCTGGGTTACACTACTGGTAATGGAATGTTTGAGATGGGTGAGGTGAAGGGTGGCTCTTCATATGGTGCCGGAACTTATGCTGGAGATGGATCTCGTCAACCCACAGAGATAGAACTTCAGCAGTGGGCATTTCACCAAGGTAAGTATGTTACTGAAATAGCAGAGAAGCTTAAATGTCAGCCGCTAACATAATGTTTTCATTTCAAGATGAAATTGTAGAATGTGTATCAATATGTATATATTCAACATAACAGAAAATAAAGGAATGAAAAATAAAGCGTTTTCTAATTTGTTCACTGCAGTAGAGTTGGTATATAGAACTAAGCTAAATCTATGATAAACCCTAATTCAAAGAAATGAGAAAACAAATAATTCATTCATTCAATCACCAAGAATAATGTTTAATGCTTTGTCATATTTATAACTTCCCTAACTTCTTTGGCAAGCAAACTAATCTAATATAACCCTTTTTAAAGAAGAAGAAGTTTATTCTCAAGCTTCAAGGGTGCATGTGGTGCCTTCTGCTACCAAAGAAATAAGTTCGCTTTCGCCATCAATAGGGGGAATCTGTTTCATGCATTCTTGTTCATCAATCTCATCTGTCAATAACGTGGACTTCTCTTTGGGACAATTACTCTGAAGGTCACCCGGTTGTATACATCCAAAGCACTTAAGACTTGTATTAGGAGGAGGTCGCTGCAAAAAGGTAGTGGAGGAGCGGACCAAGTTCACAAAAGGCTTCTCCAAACGGTCCTAGAAAATTCCGGGCCTCATCGTGATAGATCCAACATTCCAAAGGTTTGTATGAACTTGTTGAAATCTTCAGTTTGTCTATCAGTAACCATTGTACCACCTATTTTATTAGCTTGGGACATCAGAGCATTAAAATCCCCAAAAAACAATTTTTTCAATGAAATACTACATGCATGCCACGATATTTATTTTCATATGTTGTATAACCAACCATTTTCGCGTAGGTTATTGCCACTGCTTCATTAATATCAACAGTTAGGCTTTGGATGACATCTCCAAGTTTTGCTTCTCAACTTAGTATGGCCTTTTTCATGACAAAGGTATTCAGGATGGGGTGCTGGTGATGCTCTGGTGAGTTATCTATCCTGTTATACAGTTTGATGGATTTCATGGTCGATTTGTAGGAAAGCTTGATCTATTTTGCTGTGTGAAGACTAGTAGTTGCCTTAGATAATATACATTTGTTTCTCTCATGCACTTATAATGTTGGTCAAGGCATTTACAACACAAACTATCCTTGTTATACTATCAGAGATGACATTGCACTGCCTGTTCTCGTTTTCTTAATTTTTTGGTTGGCCGACTGAAAAAGCAATAAAAGTAAAAAAAATGCAACTACAATTATTACTGGGCAATTATTCACTAGAAACCATTGTTTCATACAAGTAGTAGACTTTAAAAAAAATTACAAAATGAAGGTCGTTGACCTTTTTTATTTATTTAATCGATGTGAAGGTTGCACCATTGATAATCATTAAGTGGGTGAGTCTCGAAACATGGTTGACCTTTCAAATGGTGAGAAACTTGTCTCGAACAACACGCATTGTCCTAAGCACTTCTTTCATCTCAATGCGATCTTTTGGTAATGGAGTAGAACATGAGAGGCCTATTGTAATCACTGCAATCAAGCATTCTTTTGTTTTGCTCCCAACATTGCTGTTGCTTCTGCGAATTTCTTCCTCAATTATCGTTGCTTCTTCTTCGTCTTCCTCTTTTACTTCTATGAATATCCGAGGGTCTACAATGTCCATAATTCTATCGGGCAGTGCCATCATGATGAAGTTATATAGGCTTTGACCATCATTGAACATGTCTGCAGTCGGTCTTTTCCCTGTGAACATCTCCAACAAGAGGATCCCATAGCTATAAACATCCCCAAATGTAGAAACTTGACCACCCGTACCATACTCTGCAATTTTGAATTTCACTAAATAGGTTAGATAGGATTTGGAACTAAAATGGGACAACATTTTCGTGGCAACTGAAAAATTCTTAGATAATCAAATAATAACAATATAAATAAATAAAAGAGGGTGGGATGAAGATGTCACCTCACCCTAAAAAGATGAAAATAAAAAGTCGAGTTCCACATTTTCAGACAAATCATGAGGTTGAATGTCGTCTTCAGCCTCAAATCAAAATCAGTCATCTAAATTGTTTTCATTTTTTGAAGAAAATTCGGGAGGTTGAAATTGATTTAAGTTCACCAAGTTTTATATAAAACTGATAAAAGTAAATAAGACGGATAGAATTCATTACCAGGAGGAACATAGCCGATAGAACCTCTCAAACCTGCTGATATTTTATCAGTTGTTTGAAAGAGAAACTTTGCTAACCCAAAGTCGGCTACATGAGCAGTCATGTCTTTGTCGAGAAGAACATTGCTTGGTTTTAGATCACAGTGGGCAATGGGTGTGTGACAGTGGTAGTGAAGGTACTCCACAGCAGAACCTACATCAATGGCTATGTTTAGTCTCTGAACAAAACTCAAACACTTCAACCGATTCTCCCCACTGAGGCTAGGATGCAACCACTGTTCCAGGCTCCCATTTGGCATAAACTCCATAACTAGAGCCTTAAAATCATCCCCTTTTGAAGTCACACTTGAACAGGCAGTGATTATCTTTACAAGATTACGATGGCGGATGTTTTTTAAGACTTCGCATTCTGCTATGAAGCTCTTGGAAGCTCCTTCTTGCTGAAGATTCAATACCTTAACTGCAACTATTTCTTTGTCATCCTGGGCAGCAGTTTTGTATACAGAACCAAAACTTCCTTCACCAATTAGACAATCCAACGAGAACCCATTTGTCAATTTAAAAAGCTCCAAGTATGACATAGGCGTTTGGAAGTCCTCAGAGGTTGATGTTGCTTTTTTCTTTCTCAGAATTCGGATCCAACAGAAAGCGCCAAAGAACAAAAGCAGAACTGAAAGTATTCCAACAGTTATTAGTGAGGCTACTAGTTTATGAGATTTAGGACGCCTTTGCTTAGGGCACTCTGGCAATTTTAGTTCTGAGATGCCCCCACAGAGCTGCTGCTTGTTTCCGGACAGTGAAATTGCACTTGCATTTTCGAATATCCCTTTTTCGGGCACCCTTCCAATAAAACTGTTATGAGAAAGATTGAGGTACTTTAGAGCCTTTAAATTCATCAGAAACTCTGGTATCTGACCAGACAACTGATTCCTTGAAAGATCTATTCGTTGAATACCTCTTAAAGCTATTAAAGAATGGGGGACGATTCCTTCAAAGAAGTTGCCGTTCATGGATAGGACGTCCAACATAATACAGTTGGCAAGTGTGCTTGGAATCTCCCCTGACAACTTGTTATCTGAAACATCTAACCTTTGGACATTTATCATATCACCAACTTCTAATGGTAGTGAACCGCTCAAAGAATTATGGCTTAGGTCAAAATAATCAGAAATGGAGGAAAGCCTAATAATCTGTTTGGGTATGGTACCCTTGAGTTTATTACCAGACAAGGACAGACCATTCAAGCTTTGGCAGTTTCCAAGACTCGGCGGTATCCTTCCCTCTAAGTTGTTGTCATCCATATTGAGGCTGAACAGTTGATTCAAATCGCCTATGGATGACGGAATTGGACCTGAAAGCATGTTCCCAATCAAGTTCAGCCTCTGCAAATTTTTAAGCTTCCCCAAACCTGATGGAATGCTACCCGTCAATAAGTTCAGTTGCAGGCCTAAACTGGCCAAGTTGACAAGGTTCTCAATCGCTGTTGGAATGCTCCCGTGGATGAAATTCCCTGCTAAAGTTAATGTAGTGAGCTGGGCCGACAAATTGCCAATGGAGTGTGGTATTTCGCCTTCCAGCCAGTTGAATGCTAGACTCAACACTTCTAGACTGGTACAATTAGACAATACAGAGATAATGTTCAAGTCTCCAGCTTTCTTTGATCCAAGCCGATTATTCTCAAAACTTAGCCTAGTTAGACTTTGCAACCTCCCAAATTGCATAGGAACAGAGCCGGTAAGCCTGTTTTGGGCAAAATCGAGAAATTGAAGGCTTGATAAATTTGAAAGCGAAACAGGGATTGGGCCTTCAAAATTGTTCACACCCCCTGCAAATATCTGTAAATTAGGAAGAGTGAAACCTATATTTGGTGGAAGGCGCCCGTGCAGCAGGTTACTTGTCATGGCCAACGTGGACAAAGATGACAGATTGTAGAGTGAGGGAGGAACGGTACCAGACAGTCTATTTTCACCTACTTGGAAGTACTCCAAATGTGACAAGTGACCAATATTGTCGGGTATTCTTCCGTGCAGATTATTACTCGCCAGACTCAGAACCGATAGAGATGAAAAATTCCCTATCCAAGGAGGGATTTCTCCTGTAAAGTTATTAACCGCAAGACCGAGGTATACAAGTTTGGCCAGTGAACTAAGCTGGGCTGGAATTTTTCCAATGAGCTGATTGGCAGCTAGTTCAATATATCTGAGATCCGAACAGTGTGTCAAGTTTATAGGAATTTCCCCTTCAAAGGAATTCACGCTGAGATTCAGATATTGTAAGCGTCGCAAACGGCCAAGTTCTTGAGGAAGTTCGCCATGGAATCTGTTCTGCCCAAGGTCTAATACAGCGAGGGACGTGAGATTGCCTATGGTAGGTGATAAAGAACCTTCCAGATCCTGCCCAACTAGGCTCAACCCGACAACTCTGTGGTCTGATCGTCTGCATGCAACTCCTGTCCAGCTGCAGAAAGGGACGGAGTCATTCCACGAGCTCATGACATGGAGTGGATCCTGAGTTATTCCACCCTTGAATGCGAGCAAAGCTAGTTTGTCTGCTTTTTTCCCAAAGGTAGTGGGAGAAGAAGTCATGCACCATAGCAAAAGAATGTGAATGAGAAATGAAACAGGTACTGAAATTTTCATATCTGAAAGCCCCGTTGAAATGCTATGCAACACCGATAAGATTGATGGGCTAACACACCACCATTTTATTTGAAACTTGGTGAGAATTGATGAAAACCTCTGATTGGAACTTCATAATACTAGTCTGGCCCAAGCCTAGGTTTATTTATTTATTTTATATCAACTTGTTTGATTACTGTAATGGGTGTCCATTTGACCTTGGAAGGCATCGACAGCCAACTTAAATACTGGGGAGATTCTCTGGACTACTAAAACACTTGTTATCAGTATCATTTTGACAAAATTGAGACTCTCATCTCATTTTAGTTATTGGTTAAATATTACAGCTGCTAATTAACATTTTACTTTCACAAAGAAATTAACACATGCTTGATACTTGTTGAAATGTAAAAACCAGCATATATGTCTGAATTTCAGTCAAGTAAATACTAGGCCTAGTTTCATGTCATGATAAACTCAAGAACTGAAATTGGTCAGATGGAGCTGTTTAGGTTGATTGCTACTTGAGTTATGAACTAAAGTAATACTAGAACATTTATTAGCTGAAAACAAAATACTAGAACATTATGTATTTTATTTTCCTGCTAATACTAGAACATTATGTCCAGATTATGGATTTACAATGCCATCGTGCATGGAAGACTTGCAATACAAGAACAGGTGCAATTAGTCCACATGGTGCAGCCAATTTTTATATAGCTGTTGTAAATGTTCGATAAGTTCAATGCATGAACTGAGATCCACAAACAGTGGAACCCCAAACCCGCAACAATTAGGAAAAGAAAATGCAACATTGACAATCCTGTTCAAGTTTAATACTGAAATAACCAGTCAGACGTCCATTGGTGTTGTTTCTTTATATTTTCAGTCTTATAGTAAGTAGGAAGGAATGAGCAAATTCTTGGATCTAGCCATTGCCAGATCAATACTGCTATATGAAAATTAAACTAAACAAATAGATAAACTGTGTAAACCATGTTTCATAAACATGCTAGCCTTGGCGAGAACCCAATCATAATCATCGTCGCTAAACCAAAGTCCCCAACATGAGCAGTCATGCATTCGCAAGAAGTACATTGCTTGGTTTTAGATCACAGTGGGCAATGGATGTGTGACAGTGATAATGCAGATACTCCACTGCAAAAGCTATATCGATGGCTATGTTTAGTCTCTGAAGAAAATTCAACACTTCAACTGATACTCCTGATCAAGACTAGGATGCAACCATTGTTCCAGGCTACCACTGGGCATAAACTCCATAATCAAAGCTTTAAAATCATTTCCGTCAGAATCCATGCTTGAGCAAGCTGGTATTTGACCAGACAATTACGTGAAAGATCAATTTTTTGAATACCTCTTAAAGCTATCAAAGAATCTGGGATTGTTCCTTCGAAGAGGTTTCCTTCATGAATATGCTTTCCCGTTTAATACAATTGGCAAGTGTCCTAGGAATTTCCCAACTTGTTATATCTGAAACATACAACATTCCGAGATTATCCATATTACCTACTTCTAACGATAGTGAACCACTCAAAAAGTTATGACTTACATCGAGATAAATTGAAAAGGAAGAAAGACCTATAACCTGTTTTGGTATCGTACCATTGAGATTATAATGGGACATGTCTGGGACTCTCAATCTTTGACAGTTTCCAAGGGTTGCTGGTATACTTCCACCTATGTTGTTGTTGTTCATATAGAGGAAGTATAGTACAGTCAAGTTACCTAAGGATGATGGAATCAAATCAGAAAGAAGGTTCTTACCTAAGGATGATCCAAGCAGATTGATACCAAAATTTAGTCTAGTAAGATTTGCTCAGCTCCCAAACTCGGAAGGAACTAAGCCCATAAAGCCATTCTTACCAAAACGAGTTGTTCAAGACCTGATGCATTTGAAAGTGAAACAGGGATCGGGCCTTCAAAATTGTTTCAATCCCCTAGATACATCAAATTGTCATCCGATCATGGCCATACATGTGATGCAAACCATCATAACTAAATATGGTTGTTATGAATTCATGGTGGGAATCATTCTCCCAAGGATGCACCTTAATTATGAGAGGATTGTTACGAAGGAGATAAGTCATGGCGAGAATCACTTCCCCAATGACACATCTCAATGAAGGAGGAGACCATTATAATAAACGCCCCCCTTCATTGCATCATTCGAGCTTAAATCAAGCACGTAGTTGAATGTATTCATTAATGCACTTATTAAATAAGGTAAAGGAAAAATATGAGAAAAAAGAGATTTCATCAATGGTATGCAAACATAATACAACTATATCATGTCCAAGTTCATTCTCTCAAATAGTTAACTGACTTAAACATCGGAGTGTCTTAGGCCACCAAATAGGTGGTCTTTGGCAATCTAACATTGTTTTACAGGTCAGATCTCAAGGAGAACAAATTTGAACGTATCAGTTCGGTGCCATCCGTGAGGAACAACAATTTCCTTAAAAAAAATGGAGCATAAAATCATATGCCGTGATTGAGTTCTCTCTAGGTGATTGCTCAGCCGTGATAATAGATTCTTCAAATTCTGCTACAATAATTCAACATAGCAGTAGTTGTAATCAGCAGCAAATCCTCAAAATGAACAGTATGAGCAGTTATTTAAGCAACTGCAATGTTCAAACAATTTCAACAAGTTGAAATTCAGATTTTGTTAAAGAATAAAAGTCTACCTATGTTACAGAATAGGAAAGTGTTATAGAATAAGTTAGGAAAGTCAGAATAGAATAGAAGTCTTAGGTTTCCTATCTCTACAAGGTTAGATCGAAGTAGCTTTATAAGCTCTTGTATTTTATTCAATGAATTACAATAATACAATAATATTTCAATACAATTTTTTACATGATATCAGAGCAAGGCTTTTCTAGTTAACCAAACTCGAATCGCTGCGCTGATAATCATTTTCACTTGTTAAAAGTAAACAAGCACCGCCAAACACCACCTCACGCAGCCGCGCAATCTCACCATCTTTGCTTCTCCACGCAGTCACAGAACTCAAACACCATCATCGAACACCATCTCAAACAACATCAATTGAACACCATCACCGAACATTGCAATCATCATCAATGTTTGGTCTCAATCAAAACACAAAGACCATCATCATCATTAGCATCAATAACATAGATCAGATCATCTCTTCTCACCAATAGAGATCATACCATCTCTTCTCCATCATCATCATCACCAACTAAATCGAATCCGTCCTCCATCATCATCATCACTGAGGTTGAGTCCTTCATCATCAATCAGAAACATAGACCATCTCGTCAACAAAGATCATCATCACCAACAGAGATCAACATCACCAAGAAGAGATCATCAATCTGACCGAACACCAACTAAATCGAATCCATCATCAACAAAACAACATCGATCTCGTCAGAATCAAACATGAACATATCGCCCTTCGCACCATCGCCTGCTCAAACTCCGCCGCGAGCTCGGACAAAGACATCGTCTGGGGCTTCTTCTTCCTCGCCTTGATCGTCACTGGCTGCCTCTAATCAACTCCTTTTGAGCATGAAGCGAACACGTGAGCTCCATGCGACTGTGCCAACTGCTTAAAAAACAGCCGTGAAGAAGAAGGAGCAAACAAACAGATAAAGGCCTGATTTTCTCTTTACATAGTTGTTATTTGCACCCTAGGATTTACTTAGTACCACCACACATAAAAAACAACCACCATGGCCGACAATACAAGTAGTGGTTCCAATACCACCACATCACCATACAACAACTCCAAGGCTCACAATATTGGTAATGACCTTTCTATTTCAGAGTTAACAGGTAAAATACTCTCTCTCAAATCTCATGGCTCTCATTAATCTTGGATCCTTGATAGCGGCACCACGGATCATATAGTTCATAGCCCTCATTTACTCACATTTTCCAAACTCGTCCACAATCGAACCGTTGAGCTTCCTGATGGTACACTTGATGTTGTTACACACATTGGCACCATGAATTTCTCTTCTGTTTTTACCTTGCATGATGTTCTTTGTGTTCCCTTTTTTAATCTCAATTTAATTTCCATTAGCAAACTCATAAAACATTCTCTTTTTGTCGCCATTTTTTTCAACAATTCTTATCTGATACAGGGCATTCGTTCGAGGAAGATGATTGGGACAACAACTGAGCTTAATGGTTTGTAGTACCTGGACGACACCACCACCACAACTTCCACCACTTGTCACATCACTCAAGACAACAACCATGTGTTATGGCACAACCGCCTAGGTCACCTTTCGGACAAAACTCTTTATTTTCTTCTTGTCTCTTTTCGTGATGCTAGTACTTGTGTTTCCAATAAATGTGTTATTTGTCCTTTGGCCAAACAAACTAGAAATAAATTCTCTTTATCCCATATTTCGAATACTTCTCTTTTTTCCTTATTATATGTTGACATTTGGGGAGGATATCACGTTCCTTCCCTTTCTGAAGTGCGTTATTTTCTCACCATTGTTGATGATTATGCACGATGTACTTAGATTTATCTCATGAAACACTAGTCTGGCACACACACACTCTTAATTTCATTCATTAATTATGTTGAAAACCAATTTTCTTCCAAAATTCAAACCATTCGCAGTGATAATGGACTTGAATTTTTCTTTACTGATTTTTATGCTTCAAAAGGCATTACCCATCAAACTTCTTCTGTTTCTATGCCCCAACAAAATGGGGTAGCAGAACACAAACATAGACATATTTTGAATGTCGCTCGTGCTCTTTTGTTTCAAACACATCTCCCTAAACATTTTTTGGGGAGAATCAATTCTCACCGTTGCCTATTTCATTAATCACACGCCGTCCTCTGTTCTTAAAGGCAAAACACCTTTTAAACTTCTCTTTAACAAACAACCCAACTATTCTCACATTCAAGTCTTTGGTTGTCTATGTTTCGCTTCCACACATGCCCAACGTCCTAGCAAATTTGATGCCCGTTCTAGTCAATGTGTCTTTCTTGGATACCCTCACGGGCAAAAAGGATACAAATTTTATGATCTCACTCACAAAAATATCATTGTTTCTTGTGACGTCATTTTTCATGAGGAAACTTTTCCTTATTTTTCTGACAAAATGCACAATCACCTCATTGACCGGTTTGACACACTTCCCTGACCGGTCGCTCATGCTCCACTTTTTGATCATCCAACAGTGCCTTTCTCTGACCAGTCAGACCACTCCCACCGATCGTCACCCAATCCGATGTCTCAGTCACCGACCGAGTGGAAACTTTGAAAATCCAAACCCAAGAGGTCACCTCTGCCCCTGTTCCACCCTTAGAAGACCCCCCTCTCCCACCTTGCACATCTACTCGTGCCACCCGTGAACTATCTTATCTTCAAACAATATCATCTTGATGCTCGATCGCCTTCCGATCGTCTTACTCATCTGCTTCGAACGTTGGGCCTTCTACAGGTATTGTTTATCCCCTTTTTTGATTTTCTTTCCTATGACCATTATCCACCTCTCACAAGGCTTACATAAATTCCCTTTCTTTAGTAAAAAAAACCCACCAGTTTTATGTAGGATCCAAAGTGGCGTCAAGCCATGAAAAGTGAGATTGATGCTCTAGAAACCAATAGCACTTGGACTCTACAACCTCTTCCTCCTGGCAAGCATCTGGTTGGTTGTAAATGGGTCTATAAGATCAAACTTAATCCAAATGGTAGTGTTGAGCACTACAAAGCCCGCCTTGTGACTAAAGAATACAGTCAAGTTGAAGGTATTGATTACAAAGAAACATTTGCTCCTGTTGCTAAATTGACTACTGTTCGTATTCTCTTTGCTTTTACAACCACACAGGGTTGGCATTTATGTCAACTTGATGTCAACAATGCTTTTCTTTATGCTAATATTTTTTACGATGTGTACATGAGTCTTCCTCCTGGATGCGGCCGAAAGGGGGAGACTCGAGTATGCAAGTTGAATAAGTCTTTATATGGTCTCAAGCAAACCTCGAGACAATGGTTCTTTAAGTTATCCTCTGCTCTCATATCAACCGGCTACAATCAATTTAAGGCTAATTACTCATTATTCGTCTGATCCAAGAATAACAACTTTACTACAATTCTCGTATATGTTGATGATGTAATATTGGCAGGTAATGATCTCCAATACTTTGAAGAAATAAAGAAATTTCCGGCTGCAAAGTTCAAGCTCAAAGATTTAGGAAAACTGAAATATTTCCTTGGCATTGAAGTCGCGAGGTCATCCAAAGGGATTACTTTATCTCAACGAAAATATGCATTTGAAATATTGGAGGACATAGGGTATCTTGGAGCAAAGCCTTCACATTATCCTATGGATCAAAACTTGGTGCTCACACATGATGATGGGGATTTACTACCAAATCCCGCAACATACCACAGACTTGTTGGAAGGTTGATATACTTAATGATTACGAGACCAGATTTGATTTATTCAGTACGTGTCCTAAGTCAATTTATAGACAAGCCCAGAATACCACATTTGGATGTTGCACACAAGGTCTTGAGGTATATCAAGGCTTGACCAGGACATGGTGTTTTTTTCTCTTCCACTAGCTCATTACAGTTGAAAGCTTATTGTGATATAGATTAGGCTAGATGTAGAGATATTAGGAGATCCATTACAAGTTATTGTGTCATGCTTGGAGATTCACCAATTTCTTGGAAAGTTAATAAACAAATTAAACTACAGTGGCAAGATCTACAGCTGAAGCATAATATAGGGCCATGGCTTCTACATGTTGTGAGTTAACCTGGTTGAGGTACATTCTTAATAATTTGCACATTAATCACCCTTAGGCAGCTCTATTGTTTTGTGACAATAAGGTTGCACTCCATATTGCATATAATCCCGTTTTTCATTAGTGAACGAACCTTATAGAGATTGATTTTCATTTGATTAGAAAAAAGATACAAGATATATTATTCAGACTGAGCATGTTAGAACACTACATCAACGTGCAGATTTGTTCACTAAAGCTTTGAGCACTTATCAATTTGATAATCTTCTTAGCAAATTGGGTATTACAAACATATACTCCAACTTGAGGGGGAGTGTCAAAAAATAAAAGTATACTTATGTTATAGAATAGGAAAGTATTACAGAATATGTTAGGAATGTCAGAGTCATAATTTAAGTCTTAGGTTTCTCATCTCTACAAAGTTAGATCAGAGTTAGCTTTATAAACACTTGTATTCTATTCAATGAATTACAACAATACAATAATATTTCAATACAATTCTTTACAGATTCGAGATAAACAACCAATAGTTGATTTCCTACCAAATAATAATTGATTCGGACAACAATTGTAGCAAATTTCTGCTCAATTTTCAGCCAAATAGTAGTTGATTCGAACAACAATTGTAGCAAATTTCCAGGTGGATAGCTGCTCAATTTCCATCCAAATAGCTGTTGAATCTCATTACGAAGCCACATCTGAATTTCATTGCAAATTCAGTTCGATAGCATCGGATTCAACAAATCAGCAACAACAGATTTAGTATATCACCAACTGAATTTCAAGAAGAACAACTAAATTTCAGAAGCACCTATAATTGTATCTCAGTTGGTCGGACATCTACATTCCTTATAGGTCGTGGGTTCGAAACTCACCAATTAAGATTTTGTGAGGTTTCGCCCGATTATTAGGACCATGTGTGCTCCGCCAGAGCTACTTTAATGGACTGGACCACAGGTCCGCAAGTGATATACACGTAATTATTACAAATTATGACCCTTAATTTATATATGTTAGTGCTTCAATTAATATATTTTATTCTAATTATGTCAATTTTTATGTTTTTGTAGGAATCTGCGCGCGTAAACGATAAAAGTGCATTAAGGCGACAAATTTGAGAAAATGATTAATTTGTCGATTCTAGCGGTGGTACAAAAGAGTGGTTCACACATCTAAGCCTAACCCGAATAAGCATGGTCCACTTACTTTAACCAAGCCCAAGCCCAAGCCCAGAAAGCTAGAATCCTAAACCCAGCCTAACAAGGAAATAGGAAAACCCTATTTAGGTTTCTCTATTGCCTTCTCTTTAAACTCTCCTCTCTTCCACGTTTTTTCTGGTCTTCCTCTCTTTTTCAACCACCATCTCCACCTCCACCAAGGCAGAGCCCTGTGTCTCGCGCCACTAACCAGCCACCGTCACTAACCACCCTGTTTCACAATACAAACATCGACCTTGCCACCTTCACCTCGCCACAATCCTCTCTGTCCAGAACACAGCCGCCACCACCATCTCCCTCCATCTCTCTCACCGCCACCATCACTCGAACACCATCGCCACCACCGCGCGCACAACACCGCCTCGAAACTCCTTGTTCCTCGCTGTCACGGACTAGTAATCCGTGCGGCACTAGCTATCCAATCCACTAGTAAGCCTATGAGTAGTTACTTTGACGGGCACAAATATTAACTTGAGAATGCACAATATCAATCTGTAGACAATATAACAATGCACAGTAGTCAGTAAAAGCTCTCATTCACATTCAATAGGTTACAATGGGGAGGAACGTTCGGAAGGACGTTGCTCAAGACTAGTTCGATGCTATCGATCGAAGAAAATACAAGTTTGAAGTTGAAAAGCAATGCAAAGAAAATAATAAAAATGCTAGCGGTACAGTCTGGCCCGACTATGCAATGGAGGCAACACGTCCTCACAGTCAAGAGCTCAAACCTTCCCCCTATAATAAAATGCTAAGCATTTGGGCACTTTTCAAAAGGGAACATTGAGTTTTGAGACCATTAGGATGGTCTCTGACCTTGAGTCCTGACACTCTCCCACACTCAATTCGCTGACGCCCTCGCAGCGAACTTTTCCAAGTACTCTTCCAGCTTTGAGAGGTATGGCAGTAGATGCTCGACTGGCTCCCAACTGATTTCTGAAGGAGGTTCATCCTGCCACTTGACCAAATACTCTCTATCCGGGCCTGTGTTGTTGATGAGACGGTCAGCTAAGATTTCTTCCACTTCTCGATCTGGCTTAGTAGGATGCTTAGGCAATGCTCGGGTAGAGACATTTCTTGTGGGATCAGCAGCATCGGCATGGTAGGACTTCAAGTTACTTGCATGGAAGACAGGATGGGTGAAGCGGAGCCAATGTGGTAACTTGACGCGATTGGAGACTTTGCCTACTCTCTCAATAATCTGTACCGGTCCCTCATACTTGCGAAACAAATTGTTGTGTGCTCTAGCCGTCCGTTTATACTTGTTGAACATATCTAACTTCACCAATACCAAGTCCCCGACTTCAAAAGGATCGATTCGTCGCTTCTTGTCCGCCCATTTCTTCATGTGACGGGAGGCTTTCTCAAGATAGGCTCGAGCAACTTCAATGTTTTTCTGCCAGGCTTTGACAAATTCAAGAGCTCTGGGGCTGGGTCCTTGGTATCCGGTCAGCACGGTATGTGGTGTCAATGGTTGCTGACCGGTGACTAACTGAAAGGGGCTGGAGTGAGTAGCTGAGCTCTTTTGTAAGTTGAAACAGAATTGTGCAACATCAAGTAGTCCCACCCAATTTTTCTGGTTTGCACTTACAAAATGACGAAGATATTCTTCAAGCATAGAGTTAAAGCGCTCAGTCTGTCCGTCGGATTAGGGATGTTGGCTTGTTGACATATTAAGTTTGGATCCCAAGAGCTTGAACAACTCCTTCCAGAACTTTCCTGTGAAGCGAGTATCACGGTCGCTAACAATGTTTTCGGGCAGTCCCCAATACTTAACGACATGCTTGAGGAACAATTGCGCCGTATCTTCGGCTGTGCAAGTCAGTCCGGTTGGCACAAATGTCACATATTTGGAGAATCAGTCGACAACTACAAGGATACTTCTGAAATCCTCCACTTTCGGTAACCCCGTAATGAAGTCCATAGAAACACTTTCCCAAGGGCGAGTTGGAACAGGCAGAGGCGCTAGTAAGCCTACTGGTCGATCTCTTTCAACCTTATCTTGCTGGCAAATAAGGCAGGTTCGAACATAGGCCATTACATCTTCCTGTATCTGTGGCCAATAGTACCCCCTCTCTAGCAATGCAAGTGTTCGTCTCCAACCTGGATGTCCTGCCCAATGGGTGTCATGGCATTCTCTCAAAAGTTCTTTCCTCAGACCAGAAGTTCTCGGAACATAGAGGCGATTACCAGTGGTGAGTATTGCTCCATCTTTTATCCAGAACCGTCGAGTTTTGCCCTGCTTGATCAACTCTGTAATCGCCTTCGCTTGTGGATCGGTCTGTAGACCAGCTTTGATCTTCTCCAAGATGGTGTGGCTGGGACCGGTATGGGTTAGCACTGCAAGGTCCGCCCTTCTACTGAGTGCATCAGCTACATTGTTAGTGCGCCCTGGCTTGTATTCCAATACTAAGTCAAATTCTGCTAATTTTTCCTGCCATCGAGATTGCTTGGAGGTGAGCATCTTCTGAGTAAGAAAATGGCTTGCCGCAGCATTATCCGTTTTAACAAGAACTTGAGATCCCAAGAGGTAGTGTCTCCACACCCGTAAACAATGTACAATGGCTAGCAATTCCTTTTCCTGAGCTGAGTAACGAGACTCTGTATCATTCAACTTTCGACTCTCATATGCTACCGGGTGACCATCTTGAAGTAAAACTCCCCCTAAGGCATAATCAGATGCATCTGTTTGTACTTCAAAGGGCTTAGTGATGTCTGGCAAGGCCAATACTGGATCTTTCACCACGGCCGATTTCAAGTCTTGGAATGAAGCTTCACACTGCCTATCCCATTCCCATGTTCGGTCGTGCTTCAACAAATTTGTTAGGGCAACAGCTCTTTTAGAGTAGTCCCTTATGAAGCGACGATAATAGTTTGCAAGTCCAAGGAAAGAACGTAGTTGAGATACGTTCTTGGGAGAGTTCCAATCATGGATTGCCTTGACTTTCTCCATGTCCATCCGAATCTTGCCATTCCCAATAACATGACCCAAGAAATTGATCTGGGTCTGGCCGAATGAGCACTTTTCCTTCTTGACAAAGAGATGATTATCCCTAAGGATTTGGAACACTTCTCGCAAATGATGTAGGTGTTCTTCTATAGTCCCACTATAAACCACAATGTCGTCAAGATAGACAACTACAGACTTGTCCAGAAGGTGACGAAACAGGCCATTCATAAGGGTGCAAAATGTAGCTGGAGCATTGGTCAAGCCGAAGGGCATTACTAGGAACTCATAAGACCCATATCTAGTAGAACAAGCAGTTTTGGGTTCATCACCAGCAGCAATGCGGACCTGATGGTAACCTGATCTCAAGTCGAGTTTTGTGAAGTATCTGGCGGATCCAAGTTGGTCGAATAAATCTGCAATGAGCGGCAGCGGGTATTTGTTCTTTATAGTGACTTTGTTCAAGGCTCTATAATCAACACAAAGGCGAAGACTGCCATCATGTTTCCGCTGAAAAAGAACAGGTGCTCCATAAGGTGCTTTAGAGGGCCGAATGAATCCCGACTCCAACAAGCCATCTAGTTGTGTTCTCAATTCAGTCAGCTCTGGAGGGCTCATGCGATATGGACTACGTGCGGGTGGCTTGGCACCAGGGACTAACTCAATTTCGTGATCAATGAGCCTTCTGGGAGGTAGATTCTTTGGCAATTCATTCGGCATCACTTCGCTGAAATCAGCAATAACTTGGGCAATTTCCTCAGGGATTTTGCTAGTATCATCTTCCATCTCTAGCTTCGCCACAGCTAAGTATGTATCTTCTCCTTTGGCCAAGCCCCTCTTGACTTGGAGCGCCGTCAATATTCTATCATGAGTTGTTGGTCGAATTGAGGTTGGTACAATGCGTAGTCTGGGTCCGAAAAACCCCAAGGAGTCCATGAAAGGTAATGGTCCTGCTGCAGCTCCTCGGAAGAATTCTTGGCCAAGAATCACCTTAAAATCATCAAGTGGAACGGCCAAGAAGTTTGATCTTCCTTCCCATGGACCAACCTGTAGTGGCACAGCTCTAGCCATACCATTGATAGAGATTGCCTCAGAGTTGACAGCTTTCAACTTACCCACATCTCCTTCTAAGTTCAGACCCACACGTCTAGCTTCATCTGGGGCAATAAAATTGTCTGTCGCTCCGGAATCTAACAATGCTTGGGAAGGGAACCCATTGATAGTGATGTCGATGTATTGTAAAGCCTTCTTGTGTGGGTGCTCATACATTTCTCCTTTGACGGCATTGAGCTTGCGTAGAGCTCCCATTTGGGAGGTCTCACTGTTGGTGGGGTTCGAGCTCGATGCGGTCTGGTTAGAAGGTTCTGCTTGAAGCAAGGACATTAATGAGTGTAGAGCTGGTTTGGATGGACATTTGCCTGTTGGGTGATCTCTACTATTGCAAAGAATGCATGGGGCAGGGGCAGATGGTCTCCACTACCCAGAGTAGTTTTGCCCTCCTTTGTTGTTGTAATTTGAGTTGCTGGAGCTGGCATTCCAATTTTTGTTGGAACTCCAATTCTGGTTGGACGGCCGAGAAATATAGTTTCCTCGGTTCTGACTTGAGTTTCCCCAATTTTGGTGAGGTGAGCGAGCATTCGACCCTGAGCTTGAATTGGTACTGCCAGTTCTAGCTGTGGAGTGATTGAGCGAAGTGGATCCAGTCATGGGCATATAATCACCAAACCTTTCTGCTGCCGCAATAGCACTTGTAATATCTGTCACCTTCTGCCTTTGCAATTCCGCTTGTAGAAGCGGATGAGCTTGTTCCATGAAACAGAAAACTTTGTCCTTCTCAGACATGTCTCGAATATCTAGCAAGCAAGTTGAGAATTGTCGGACATAGTCTCGAATATTGCCTGTTTGTTTGATGGTGTGGAGCTTCCTCATTGCTAAGAAATCAGTGTTCTCAGGCAAGAATTGATTTCTGAGTTCCTTCTTGAGGTCTGCCCAAGTTCTAATAAGGATGCGACCTTCTTCCATATCTGCATATTTGGTTCTCCACCATAGCTTTGCATCACCTGCTAAGTACATGGTCGCCATGGTAATCTTGGCTTCTTCAGATTCGGGGTTCACCGCGCGAAAATACTGCTCCAGATCAAACAAGAAGTTCTCTAACTCCTTCCCATCTTGTGCCCCAGCATATGACTTTGGCTCGGGTACTTTCATCCTAGGGTGATCGGTCGTCCCTGTGGCCTTAGTGAGCAAGCCAACCCTTGCAAATAAGTTCTCCAACTGTAATTGGAAGTCACTCATCACCTGAGCTGTGGGGTGAGGCGACTCTTCCATTGCGACTGTTCTTCCCTCTAAGTTATCAACATGCTCAGCTAGCGAATCCACTCTGTCTGCCAGTGAAAAGAGTCCATCCAACCGACTAATCTGTTCTCCCAAAGTGTTCAACTGGTCCATTCTGCTTTCCAGTCTATGCATTCGATTGGTCTGTCGTTCCTCCATAGCGCTAAGTCGCTCATTTATTTCCTGCATCCTGGTTTGCATTCAACAAGCTCTAGCTCTGATACCAACTGTCACGGACTAGTAATCCGTGCGGCACTAGCTATCCAATCCACTAGTAAGCCTATGAGTAGTTACTTTGACGGGCACAAATATTAACTTGAGAATGCACAATATCAATCTGTAGACAATATAACAATGCACAGTAGTCAGTAAAAGCTCTCATTCACATTCAATAGGTTACAATGGGGAGGAACGTTCGGAAGGACGTTGCTCAAGACTAGTTCGATGCTATCGATCGAAGAAAATACAAGTTTGAAGTTGAAAAGCAATGCAAAGAAAATAATAAAAATGCTAGCGGTACAGTCTGGCCCGACTATGCAATGGAGGCAACACGTCCTCACAGTCAAGAGCTCAAACCTTCCCCCTATAATATAGATGCTAAGCGTTTGGGCACTTTTCAAAAGGGAACATTGAGTTTTGAGACCATTAGGATGGCCTCTGACCTTGAGTCCTGACACTCGCCCTCCTTCCGCTTTCTCTCTTCTCGATCGGTCTATCCCTCCTCCACTATTCTCTCTCTCTCTCGACCACCGCCGAAACAGACCACGCAACAGCCACCACCACCGCGAAACAGGGAGGTTCACCTCCCTGTTTCTCGTCCTCCTTCGCGACTTTGTTATCATCCCTGTTCCTTCAACAATCTCTCTTTGTTCTTGCAGGTACAGGAGCCGATCGTACGACGAAAAAGCTCGCGAGAAGCAAACCAGCGGAGGCGGAGCAGGTCGCGTCGCGCTGGAGAAGACGAAGTAGAACCAGAGGCGCGAATTCGCGTGGGAAATTCTGTTTTTTTTGTTTTGAAAAACCATTTTGGCTATTGACACCCTGAGAATTTGTAAGAGCCACCACAGAGCCTATTTAGCTCTTTTTCTCGGGATTCGTGCGCATACAGGAAATGGTGGATTCCCCCTCCAGTGATGTTGTGACCACCACCACCATGAGTCACTAAACCCCACGCAAGGTGAAGAGGTGAACTCCTAGATGTAACGCACTAAATTAGCATTTGATTCGCTTTAAGTTTTCACGATGAATAATGATGTTTAATGATTATCACTTTTATTTAATATAGAAATTTATGTTATTTCAGTGAGAAGGATTTCATAGATTTCTTTGTAGATTATTTTTATTCCGGTGATTATCTTTTCTTCTCCATATAAGCTTAGTCACGCTTTTCTTATGTGTGGAATGTTTAAGAATTAATTGATTCCGGTAGATTAGTTATATGTGATCGTCATTTATTACGGTATTGTCTCCGGATATATCGTAACTTTAGGATATCACATATGACAAACTTTTGTGCTTTTCTTAGAAGAAGTGAAATCTTAAATTCATTTACATTAGGATACATTAATGATTAAAAGATTATTTTTCCGATTACGTCGTTTGGGATGTGAAACACGTAGTTGAGTCATCATAGCGAATCAATACTGGTTGACGCGTGAAGTCTAGGAGGGATTCTTGGAACCTTGTGATTTTTCTAAACTTAATTTTCATTAAATTAAATTCAACTTCGTATTTTAAATTTGTTAGAATTTATTAACTTTAGTTTCGCATAGTTTGTTTTCCTTAACCTTATTTTGTAGATCGTTTTTCCTCGTGGGATCGACACCCCATTCTTTACTGCAATTGACCGCGTGTACTGTTTGGGCGTAATCAGCAAGCCTGACTGGAGACTAGTCTAATTGGAGACTTTTCTTACTGGAGACTAGTTCGCAGATCCGCAAGTCTGACTGGAGACTAGTCCGTAGGCCCACAGGTCTGACTGAAGACTAGTCCACATTCCACATGCCCATAGGTCTGACAGGAGACAAACCTGGCAAGAATCGAATTCAACATAAGACTAATCCGACTAGAGACTGGTCCGTAGGTCCGATAAAATACTAGTCCGACTGGAGACTGGTTCGCAGATTCGATATAATACTAGTCTGACTGGAGATTGATCTGCATGTCCGCAAATCTGACTGGAGACTAGACCGCAGATCCACAGCTCCGCAGGTACACAGGTCCGTATGTCCGACAAGCGATAGACTCGACAGGAATCGAGTTCTATAGAAAACTAGTCCGACTGGAGACTGGTTCGCAGATCCGCAAGTTCGACCGGAAATTGGTTCACAGGTTGGAGGTGAATTAGGTTCGCAAGTCCGACAAAAGACTTGTCCAACTTAAGACTAATCACACTGGCTTCATTCGGTCTAGACTCACACAATTTGATCACGATGACTTCATCTGACTCAGACTCATGCACCTGATTAGTCAGATGACTTCCTCTGGTAGCGAACTCACGTAGCTGACTACGATGATTCGTCATACAGGCGACATCTGGTCCGAACTCACGAAGTCCGACTACGATGACTTGTCACAAAAATCTTCATTTGGTCCGAACTCATGCAGTTCGACTCTGATGATTTGTCACACTGACTTCACAGTCTAACTAGATAAAGTCATCATGTCGCTGCTCGAGCTCCCACAATTGACAAGTTGGTATCCACGCAAGTGAGCCCACATACTATGGGGAGCAGCTGATGATACATCAAATTATCACCGTGTCGCTCATTCATGTGGCGCAAACCATCATAACTAGAGATGATTGTTATGAAGAAGATAAGTCATGGCGGATGCACTCTCCCAAGGACACACCTCAATTATGAGAGGATCGTTATGAAGGAGTAAGTCATGGTGAGATATACTCCCCCAAGGACACATCTCAATCAGGGGTGGAACCAGGATTGCAGACAAAGAGGGGCAAAAAAAAGTTTGAAAAGACCAACTTACTACTGAACGTGGTTTTCCGAACCGAACGAATATTATTATTTTTTAACTCCTAGCAAACTCTCTCCTCTTATCTTTCTCTTATCTTTTCTCTCCCTCATAAATCCTCTCTCACTCTGTAATCTCTCAACTCCGCCTCTCATCTCACTCCTCTTTAACTGCCAATTCACTTAGCTTTGCCTAAGAGATCAACCCCAATCGCCACTTCTCTTCCCTTCCCTTTCTCTTTCTGAATTAACCCCAAACCACCTCCTCCTCCATCTCTTCGTAGCAGCTGGCCTGAAACACGAACATATCGGTAACAGAGATTGTATACAAAGGGAGCAACCTAAACTTTCAAAATAATCCATAATTTAATTTTTTAGTGGAGTCGGGAGTCAACATTGTATACAAGGGGGCAACCTAAACTTTTAAAGGGGGACAATATAAAAAAATAGAAGTAATTTAGTGAATTTTTAAAAAAAGATAAGATGGGCAACTGACCCCCTTAGCCAAAGGGTAATCCACCCCTGATCTCAATGAAGGAGGAGACCGTTATAATAAACGTTTCCCTTCATTGCACCATTCGAGCTTAAGTCATGCATATAGTTGAATGCATTCATTGAATCTCAACTCTCAACACATTTCTCAATTTTCAATCCTAGCTATCTTTTATCTCAAAACCTTATAATTTGATGTTTGTCCCAGTTAGTAATGAATAATAAAACATCACTCTAAATTGTAATATAGATAATTTCTAACGTATTTTAAGTGGAGCAAATAGTGGATTGAAGCACTACTTAGTAATTAGTGATGTCGCAGGTATTGATCTGTGTTTGGCTTATATATCACGATGGTTAAGGCTCAATGACTAAGATAAGCAAACACATAATCATTGCCATGGGGGTGGGTGAAAAAACTCAATACTAAACGAGAGATGTATGCGAGGAAAATAAGTTCAAGTGAAGGCCATTAGTCGAGAAAAAGGCATTACTAATTGAAATATTGTCGTATCATGCACCTTGACGCGAAGGCTGGTGTATCGTAAGACTTACATCAAGTGTGGTTGGTGTAACGAATATCATTGAAAAAAATGAAGGCCAAATTAACTGGGGCTTGAACAACATATTATAGAGTTGATAATGACATTAAGTTGTGTTTGATTGAGCTATGATTCTAGGGAGCGAAGGAGAGAGCGCGAAGGCAGACTTACTCTTGATTGAGAGAATGTAGTTCCAGGGAATAAGGGTCATTTCCTAACCAGGGAGTCTCTAAAATCAAAACTTCCTTTGTAGAAAATATAAAATTCAGTTGATTGGCTATAAATGTATTTCCGTGGAAATTCAAAAATCTTTATAACCATGTTGCAAAATTGATCAGCAAAAAAAATTACCAACCTCTGGACAAATCATTATTAAATCGGCAAAAAATATCCATCCCCCAACTAATCAATTTCCCTTGTTAACTAATGATCAAACGCTTGATTGAATGTACATGTACTCTTTGACAAGAGTGGTGACTGAAAAATGGAGCCTTATTTGTAGAAGTGGTAGAGTAGATAGACACCTAATCACTTTGATTATAGACATCCATAGAATGGTGGTAAGGATTTAGCTCGAAAATGGTATATTTGAACCTTCAACAAGAAGAGAGCTATACTGGCAGAAGAGGGTGAAAGGTATATAAGGTAGAAGATTGATTACCGTTTCAGGTTGATGTAAAGTTTTGAGCCGCGTTTGAGAATTATTTGATTTCTGTATGAGATTCCTAAGGGATTAAGAATTGGAAACTAATATAAATCATTAAATTTTTTTTTTTTTTTTTGTGAAAATATAGTCAGGTAGAAAATCCCACTTAAGGAAGAAAAATGATAATCAAAAACTGGAATTAGGTATTTTCACAAAAACCACCTTGTTTCCATGGAATTTAGCAAAATCAAAGTAAGAGCATCTCCAATCAACCCTTTCAAATAGTCAAAAACTATTTTAGGGGTTCCATTGAAAAAAAAACTCTCAAATCATCCCCTTAACCCATCCCTCATAATAACTTCTCCCTCAACTTTTCCATAAATTTAGGGGGAAATTAACAATCTCCTAAATCTCATATATTAATAAAATAATCTCAATATTTAATTTTCTAAATTTAAAAAAATAAAAAAAATAAAAGTATCTAAATAATAGTATAATTTAAAAACTAACTATTAATACTAATTTAAATAATGATAAATAATGATTAAAAAATATTTATAGTATAATTAAAAACAAATTAATACAAACTTAAACAAAAGTAATTATTAATTCTAATTTAAATAATGATAAATTATTAATAGTAATTATTAATACTAATTCAAAATAATAGTATAATTAAAAAAAGTAATTATCTAAATAATGATTAAAAAGTGGAAGATATATTTAAATAATGATAAAAAAATTAATTATTAATACTATTTTTTTTAACTCCAAAAAATTTTAATTAGTCAAATTAAAATTAAGTAGAAATTAATAATAGTATAATTAAAAAAGTCTCTAAATAATAGTATAATTGAAAATAATAATATTATATATTTAAGTTGAAAATAATAATATATTTAATAATATAATTGAAACTAATTAATGTAATTATATTAAATTGAAATTAAATTGGTATAGAAAAGTTGAAGATATATTAAAATAATGATGAAAAAGTTAAAATAGGGAATGTGATTGGAGTGGTGAAGAAATAGGGGGATTCCTAAATTTAGGTTTTGGTTAAAATGGGGGATGGTTCATCCCCCATTTTAACTTTTACCATTAGAGATGCTCTAATTCAAAACTTTACGTGCTTGGTACCTGACCCGTTTGGTTGCATGAAAAACAAACATGAAAATTGAAACCGTGGATTTCGTTTGACCCCATTATCAGAATTGGATTCTCATGAGTAGTGATCAAATCAGTTGCATGTTGAATCAATTTCCTCTCATTAAATGGACAACCAAACAAACGACCATCCATTTAAAAAGAAAATAGGTTTCATTTCCATAGAAAATGGCTGTACCAAAATTATATATATAAAAAAATTTATCGGGAAAAAACTATAAAAATGATAGAGTAGAAGCAGAGTGATAAAAATTTCACATTAAAGATGATCTTATATTCTAGCAAAGAAAATTCTAGAGAGGCTGGTCCAGTAGGTTTGTGTTTGGGAGGGTCGTCCACACGCGATTGAATCAATTCTACCCCTCCAACTTCTCCAAGGTCCTATAGTATTGGTTTGTGCTCGAAAAGGTGATTCACATATGATCAGATCAATTATACTTTATCTCTAACTTCTCCAAACCTATAAAGAGAATGGTGTAGTGGTCACGTGCGGATCACCCTTGCAAAAACGAAGAATTCTAATTGGGGAGGAAATGGGAGAGGAAGGGGGGTGGAACCCTCCATTCCCCTCGAGATGCGCGAGTGCACACATCTCGAGGGGATGGAGGGTTCCACCGACCTCCCTCGTCCGTTTCCTCGCCGCCAAGAACGACTCGCCCTTGCAAAAATTAGTGCTATAAGACCTGGATCTCTAGAAGCTCCGTCCAGCAAAAGTTATAATCACAAAAGTGAGCTCTCTCTCGTCTTCTTTGCCCTCCTCTCCGTCTTCAACGAAAAAGGTCAGTTTCCTCTCTCCCTCTCCGACATTTCTTCTTCTTATCATTCCATTATTTCTAGGGTTTATACAGATTGCAAGTTGTATTGCTTTTCACGTTCTGAATTTCTGTGCCTAATGAACTGATACCATTAGTTGATTCATACAGTAATTTCTTCAAACAGATAGTAGTCATAAAATATCATCTCATTGGAACATAACCATCATCGGCTAAGAAACAAGTCTCGAACAACCCCCATTTTCCTGAGCCCTTCTTTTATCTCAATGCGATATTTCGGTAATTTAGTAGAACATAATAGCGGAAATCTAGCATTCTGTGTCTTGTTTCCAACACTGTTTCTTGATTTCCTTCTTCTATAAACATCGGAGGATTTTTAATTTCCATAATTTTATCCGGCAGAGCCATTGCAGAAAAGTTATATAGGATCTCCTACATGCAAAGAGAGAATTAGATAGGATCCGCTGGGAGGGAAAAAGGATTCAAGAGATAATGAGATTGACAAAACAAACTATTATGGGTGCAACAATATATTCAGTCAGAAATCGCACAACTACAATTATTAGAGGGCAATTGTTCACTAGAAACATAATACATAGTAGACCTTAAAAAATTACAAAATGAAGGTCGTTGACCCAGTTTATTTATTTAATAGTTGCGAAGGTTGCACCATTAGACTAATATCAACCACGGAACACATGTGCTCCAAATGATCAGGTGAGAACTCATTAAGTGGGCGAGTCTCGAACCATAGTTGACCTTTCAAACGGTGAGAAACTTGTCTCGAACAACACGCATTGTCCTAAGCACTTCTTTCATCTCAATGCGATCTTTTGGCGATGGAGTAGAACATGAGAGGCCTATTGTAATCACCGAAATCAAACATTTTTTGTTTTGCACCCAACATTACTATTACTTCTTCTTCTTCTTCGATTATCGATGCTTCTTCCTCTTCTACTTCTTTGAATATCCTAGGGTCTACAATGTCCATAATTCTATCGGGCAACGCCATCATAACAAATTATATAGGCTTTGACCATTGTTGAACATGTTTGCAATAGGTCTTTTCCCTGTGAACATCTCCAACAAGAGGATCCCATAGCTATAAACATCCCCAAATGTAGAAACTTGACCACCCGTACCATACTCTGCAATTTTGAATTTCATTATATAGGTTAGATAGGATTTGGAACTAAAATGGGAGACCCATTTTCGTGGCAACTGGAAAATTCTTAGATAATCAAATAATAACAATATAAATAAATAAAAGAGGGTGGCATGAGGATGTCACCCCACCCAAAAAAGATAAAAATAAAGAGTCCAGTTCCACATTTTCAGACAAATCATGAGGTTGAATGTCGTTTTCAACCCCAAAGCAAAATGAGTCGTGAAAAATGTTTTCATTTTTTGGAAGACAAATCGGGAGGTTGAAATTGATTTAAGTTCACCAAGTTTGCATAAAACTGATAAAAGTAGATGAGATGGATAGAATTCATTACCAGGAGGAATATAGCCGATAGACCCTTTCAAACCTGCTGATATTTTATCAGTTGTTTGAAAAAGAAACTTTGCTAACCAAAAGTCGCCTACACGAGCAGTCATGTCTTTGTCGAGAAGTACATTGCTTGGTTTTAGATCACAATGGGCAATGGGTATGTGACAGTGGTAGTGAAGGTACTCCACAGCAGAAGCTACATCAATGGCTATGTTTAGTCTCTGAACAAACTCAAACGCTTAAACCGATTCTCCCCACCAAGGCTAGAATGCAACCACTGTTCCAGGCTCCCATTGGGCATAAACTCCATAACTAGACCCTTAAAATCATTCCCTTTTGAATTCACACTTGAACAGGCAGTGATTATCTTTTCAAGATTACGATGGCGGATGTTTTTTAAGACTTCACATTCTGCTGGGAAGCTCTTGGAAGCTCCTTTTTGCTGAAGATTCAATACCTTAACTGCTACAATTTCTTTGTCGCCGTGGGCAACAGTTTGTATACAGAACCAAAACTTCCTTCACCAATTAGACAATTCAACGAGAACCCATTTGGCAATTTAAAAAGGTCCAAGTATGACATAGGCGTTTGGAAGTCCTCAAAGGTTGATGTTGCTTTTTTCTTTCTCAAAATTCGGATCCAACAGAAAGAGTCAAAGAACAAAAGCAGAACTAAAAGTATTCCAGCAGTTATTAGTGAAGCTACTAGTTTATGAGATTTAGGACACCTTTGCTTAGGGCATTCTGGGAATTTTAGTTCTGAGATGCCCCCACAGAGCTACTTGTTTCCGGACAGTGAAATTGCACGTGCATTTTCAAATATCCCTTTTTCAGACACCTTTCCAGTAAAACTGTTATTGGAAAGATTGAGGTACTTTAGAGCCTTTAAATTCATCAGAAACTCTGGTATCTAACCAGACAACTGATTCCTCGAAAGATGTATTCGTTGAATACCTTTTAAAGCTATTAAAGAATGGGGGACGATTCCTTCAAAGAAGTTGCCGTTCATGGATAGGACGTCCAACATAATACAGTTGGCAAGTGCGCTTGGAATCTCCCCTGACAACTTGTTATCTGAAACATCTAACCTTTGGACATTTATCATATCACCAACTTCTAATGGTAGTGAACCGCTGAAAGAATTATGACTTAGGTCAAAATAATCAGAAATGGAGGAAAGCCTAATAACCTGTTTGGGTATTGTACCCTTGAGTTTATTACCAGACAAAGACTGGCCATTCAAGCTTTGGCATTTTCCAAGACTTGAGAAGGTATCCTTCCCTCTAAGTTGTTGTCATCCATATTGAGTATGAACAACGACAAGTCTTCATAAACTTCAAATTTTGTACGGATTTCAGCGAGATCAGGCTTGGCCAACAGCCTGTCTTCAAAAACTCTAGGCCCTTAGCCAGAACAGCATCATATAGAAGTTTTCTCGAGCCATGAAGAAGACGGACGAACCTTTCAGAACAATATCTTCAAAAGCAAGTAAAGCAGAAGGGTCAGTCTCAACATTGCGAATGACCTATATAGAGGATAGATTTCCACCTCTTTTTCGACGAACCAACGCGCGCCCAATTAATGCAGCGTGCAACTTAAGCAACGATTCAGACTCAATCATCATGAGCGCCCCATCCCTTCAAGAGATGACTTAGCGAACCAATGTGACGATCCACTAACTCGGGGGGAGTAGCTGATGATACATAAAAAGGTCACACTCATGAGCTGAACAAGTGTCATGATGATCTCAATGAACTACGGGCCCAAGCATCGACCCAACACAGATCTTGCCCAAACGGTTCTAAGCTCGCTCAACTTCAGTCCGCCAAGCAGACTCGGACTCTAACAGCATGCTAGGCCCACACGTCTCACAATTATTCACGATACTCATAAGCCCTCTTCTGGCAAGTATTTCGAGGATCGACTTCAGACGAGCAACTACTCTCTGGAAGAGGAAGCAAACCCCAGAATATCTTCCACACATAAAAACTCCCTTCTACGGATTGCTCTTGGATTGTGAAATATCTCATGCGTATCTAGGAGTGCAGAGCTAACATGGAACTTCCCTTCTACAACACGACTCCTAATTAGATAAGGATCTCCACGAAGATCTCCTTCCTAAACTACACCTATGATGGCCTGGTAGAACCATGATTCCTTGCACTATAAATAAGACATGAGGTTGGCAAGTTAAGGCATGCTACAAATTTCCTGATACAATATTACACATTCTTCAGATCCCTGTCCGACTTTAGCATCGGAGTGTCATTGGTCACCCCACGGTGGTATGTGGCTCACGTTCGTTACTTGTGCAGGTCAGCATGAGCAATGTTAAAGTAGGGAGTGAAAATTAACTGCATCAGTCATGTAATTTTATTCGTAGAACTCTTAATCGAGAGGCACATGGTTTAGCCTCTATTGCAAGACGTGTTAATTACTGCAAACAAAATGAAGTGCAGATTTTTTTTTGCTGATACAGTTTCTCTTCTTGATACATGCAGGAACCTTATCAAGCCACAGAAGAAATCATGCCATTATCAAATTTAACATACTTCGAATCCAATCTCTGAGAATACTCCAGTTGGTAAGTTTCTCTTATGTACATTGGAAGTTGAAATGCTTTTCAATATTCAGAATCTGTGGAATTAGTTTTGTGCAGCAATATTTATTTGTAAGTCATTTTACAAACAAAATAAACACAAATGGCCCATGGCCATTCCCCCCCTGTTGTAGCCCAAATTATTCACTGGAAATGATTAATTGCATAGTATTTGTAGTAGACATAAGATCATCTTATGATTAGAAGACAACATAAGAAAATCATATCTTGGATGGTGAGAACCCAATCGTAATCATCACTGGTCAAGAAACAAGTTTTGAATAGCATGCAGTTTGCTTAGCACTTCTCTCATCTCAATTCGATCCGTTGGTGATGGAGTAGAACAAGAGAGGCCTAGTTTGATCACTGCGATCAAACATTCTTGTATTTTGCTTCCACCATTGCCTCCATGTTTTTCTTCTTGGGTTATAGTTGCTTCCACTTTTATCTCCTCATTTTCTATTACATTTGTTCTTCCTCTTCTCCTGTAATAAGCAGATGAGGATCTATAATATCCATAATTCTGTCGGGCAAAGCCACCATAGCAAAGTTATATAGGCTTAGACCATCTTTGAACATGTCCCCAATAGGTCTTTTCCCTGTAAACATTTCCAACAGAAGGATCCCATAGCTGTAGACATCCCCAAGTATCGATACTTGGCCACCAATACCGTACTCTGCAATTTTGGATAACGTTATATAGATATGATTTGGGACTAGAATTGAAAATTATTTAAACCAAATCTGTGTTTGATTACAATGGGAAAACCCTTATAAAACTACAAGCTGTGAAATAACCATTGCATAAAATTAAATTACTTGGATAGAGTTCATACCTGGAGGAACATATCCAATAGACCCCTTCAAACCTGCTGATACTGTAACATTCTTGGTGGAACTACTGGTTTCTCCAAAGATGAACTTGGCTAACCCAAAGTCGCTAACATGAGCAGTGAGTGCTTCGTCAAGAAGTACATTGCTAGGTTTTAGATCACAATGAGCAATTGGTGTTTGGCCATGGTAATGAGGGTACTCAACAGCAGAAGCTACATCAATGGCTATGTTTAGTCTGCAAGCAAAACTCAAAAGACCTCAACTGATTTTGCCCATCAAGACAAGGATGCAACCACTGTTCCAGGTTCCCATTGGGCATGAACTCCATTATTAGGGCTTTGAAATCATTTCCTTTTGAATCCACACTTGAGCAGGCAGTGATTGTCTTTACGAGGTTACGATGGCGAATGTTTTTTATGACTTCACATTCAGCTGTGAAGCTCTTGGAAGCTCCTTCTTGTTGAAGGTTGAATACCTTCACTGCAACAATTTCCCTGCTATCATGGAAAACTGCTTTGTATACAGAACCAAAACTTCCTTCACCAATCAGAGTCAGATGAGAACCCATTTGTTGATTTAAAAAGCTCTGAGTACAACATGTGCATTTTGTTATCCTCTAGAGGATGATATTCCAGTGTGAGCTCTTTGTTTTCTCCATTTTTGGACCAAACAGTTGGTAGCGAAGAAGAAAAAGAGAAGTAAAAATGCTGCCACAATTACTACGGAGGCTATTTTTTACTTAGTGAAGTGGTTACCAGATTTATGATGAACTTGTTTAGAGCACACTGGTAACTGTAGTTCTAGAATACCCCCACAGACATAGCTGTTTCCAATCACTGAAAGTGCACTTGCATTTCCAAATATCCCTGTTCTTGGCACATCACCAGAAAAATTATTATGGGAAAGATTGAGGTACCTTAGAGATGACAAATTCACCAGAAACTCTGGTATCTGCCCAGACAATTTATTACGCGAAAAATCTATTTCTCGAATTCCTCGTAAGGCTTTGCATGAATGTGGGATGATTCCTTCAAAGAAGTTTCCTTCCATGTGTAGACGTTCCAATCTGACCCAATTGGCAAGTGTCATAGGAATCTCACCTGAAAATTTGTTGTTGGAAACATCCAACTCTTCGAGGTTGTTCATATTACCCACTTCTAATGGTAGTGAACCACTCAAAGTATTATGGCTTGCATCGAAAGAAATTGAAAAGGATGAAAGACTAATAACTTGTTTGGGTATGGTACCATTTAGATGATTATGAGACATGTTCAACACAATCAAGCTTTTGACAGTTTCCAAGACTTGGAGGTATAGTTCCCTTCAAGTTATTCTCCTCCAGAAAGAGTGAGTTCAGTAGAGTCAAGTTACCGAGGGATGATGGAATTGAACCTGACAGCCTGTTTCCCATTAGATACAATTTTTGCAACCTTTGAAGCTTCCCTACAACAGGAGGAATGCTCCCTGCGAACAAGTTTAGTTCCAGGCCCAAAGCGGCCTAGTTGACAAGGTTCTCAATTCCTATTGGAATGCTTCCTTCAATGAGGTTCCCCCCGAAAGTCAGCCACATGAGCTGAGTTGACAAATTCGCCACTGATTCTGGTATTTCGCCTCCTAGATGGTTGTTGTCTAGAACCAACAACTGTAGACTACTACAATTTGACAAAGTCACCAGCTTTACCCGATCCAAGCTGATTACTACCCAAGTTAAGTCTGAATAGGCTTTGTAAGCTCTGAATCTGCATTGGAATCGACCCTGTAAGACTGTTTTCTTTGAGATCTAGTTCCTGCAGTCCTGATGCATTTGAAAAGGAAGTGGGGATCTGGCCTTGGAAATTGTTTAGACCCCCAAAGTACCTCTGAAGATTTGGAAGAGTGAGACCAACATTTGTTGGAAGGCCCCCCTGTAGTAGGTTGTTTGCAGTAGAGAAGAGGTATAGTGATGACAAATTGTAGAGAGAGGGAGGAACATTGCCATACAAAATATTACTATTAACTTGAAAAAATCCCAATTGTGACAATCGGCCAAACTCCTCTGGTATTCTCCCCTATAGACTATTTTTTGATAGTGTAAGACCTATTAGAGATGAAAAGTTTCCTATCCACGGAGGGGTTGACTGCAAGACTGAGGATTACAAGTTTGGTCAGTGAACTAAGCTGATCCGGAATTTTCCCTATCAGTTCATTTCTAAGTGCATCAAACACTTTGAGGTCCAAACAATGTGTCAAGTTCATAGGAATTTCCCCTCCCAATGAATTAGAGGTGACGTTTAGATGTTGTAACTGAGTCAAGCGACCAAGTTGTTGAGGAAGTTTGCCATGGAAACTGTTCCCCCAAGGTTTATTCTAGTGAAGAACGTGAGATTTCCTATGGCAGGGGATATGGATCCTACCAGTTCCTGGCTTTCTAGGCTCAACCTGACTACTCTTTGATCTGGAAGACTGCATGTGATTCCTGTCCAGTTGCAGAAATGGACTGAATCATTCCATGAGTTCATGACACGGAGTGGATCCTGAGTTATTTGATCCTTGAATGCTAGCAAAGCTAGGTGGTCCGACTCATTCCCAAGGGTAGAAAGAGAGGATCCTATCAAGTACATTGATGCACCATTAGACAACACCACATATAAGACATGAAGAAGGCACCACACCCGAAATCTCAACTGTAAATCCTCCATTGAGACCATATGAAAAATGACGTTATTCTCTAATACCCCTTTTATTTGAAACCTGGTTGTAGAATTTTTCTTATAGACGAGTTTTGAATGAACAAATGACCAAAACATCAAATAAAATACTGATTGGGTATACAAGTTGACGATTTGACTTTGCTTGAAGAGACCCATTTGTGGTAACTATTGTCATTTGACTACACTTTTTGCATCATACTTAATTTCCCTGTGGTGGTATTTTTTTCCTATTAGTGTCATAGTTTGTTAGGTTAAATGTGGAAGTTTTAGCATGTATAGTATTAGATAAGCTTGCAAATTGTGTATGATAATTTTAAACAGCCATCCAATCAAGGGAGTCAATAGATGTCATATTGATTTGATGTTAGATATTATTTTCAATTTGCCAATGAAAAATTCTAGGGAGCGAGGTCCCTGCGCTAGAGCGACGCGAGGGAGGCTCCTTCGCGCGTGCGATTAAACGCGGTCCTCAAACTGACAAACTCAAAAGCCAATTTCTCCCTCCCCCAAACATTTTGTCTTCCTCCAAAATCACAAAATCTCTTTTCTCGCTCCCTCCAAAAACAAAGCTCCCCCCTCCATTTTCTCTAGATCTAGACAAAATCGAACCCTTTTCTCTCCACCCTGAAATCGAAAAAATCAAAGACAAAAACGAATATTAATATTAACTTAGGCGAAATCGAAGCTTTGGGAGAGGGTTTCCAAGGCGAAGACGAAGACAAGGATTAACTCAGACGAAATCGATGTTTGGAAAGCAGTCTGAAGCAAAGGGTGTTGCAGATTTCACTGCACTAGCTAGGTCAGTAACTTCATAGATTTCAATTACAATCGATTTCACTGATTAAGATTCAATCCCGATAAGTGTAGATCTACACTTGTCGATTTCAATTGCAATCGATTTCACTGAGTAGGATTCAATCCCGATAAGTGTACATCTCCTCATTTTCATTATGAGAGCCATGGCCTGTTCCATACAAGTTGACCTATATTATCGAATGAATTGTGAGTTAATATAGAACATATACATGCATAAGAAATTAAGAGAATGAATAAAATTGTATTGCTAATCAGAAAGTATATATCCTGATTAGATATGGAACATAGTACCTTGGATTGAATTCAAGGACTTCGTAGACTTCAATTTCTCCTCCAGCAACCCATTATACTTGTTCAGTTTCTCAAATTGCTCCTTAAGGGTTCCAACCTCAGAAAGGATCAAATGATCAACCCATTATGCTTGTATTGCTTGAAAAACAATAACAGTTCCTACGCATAGAAAACCTCATAGAAGCATAAGAGTTTCATACAAGCATTGTATTGTATTGTAAAAGCATAAGAGTTTCATACAAGGGCCTCTACGACTCTTAATGATCAACCCATTATGCTTGTATTTCTTCTCTATACCTAGGAACTCTTATACTTGTATTGCTTTTTGATCAACTCATTATGCTTGTATTGCTTAAAAAACAGATAAGAAACTAACAGTTCAAAATTTTGCTTCTCAATGTGCAGGCTTGTCTTTCAACACCCTTTCAGCCATCCGGTAGCTTTAGACTATCCAAGGTAAGTGTACTAGGGTTGTTTCTTTCTCAAAGCTTTTGAGTAATGTTAGGTTCATTTTGCTACTTTAGTTATCATTTTTTTTGTTACTTCTATTGTATATTCTATTTGGTCGAAACTGTCTGTATAACAACTCTGGTGGATCCTTAGTTGCAGTATTGTTTCCCAAAATAGACTATACAAGGTTATTGTACTAGGGTTGTTTCTTTCTAAAAGTTTTTGGGTAATGTTGGGTTCATTTGTTACTTTAGTTATCACTTTTTTGTTACTTATATTGTATAATCTGTTTGGCCGAAACTGCCTATATAACGACTCTGATGGATCCTTAGTTGCAGCATTGTTTCCCCAAATAGACTATACATAGTTATTGTACTAGGGTTTTTATCTATGCCTCTATGTTTTAACCATTGTATATTATAATACATATTTCAGGAATGGATCGTGTAGAAGATAATGAATGTATGTTGGTGGAAGAAAATTTAGAAGAGATAAAGGAACCTACAGATGGAATGGAATTCGTCAACCTTGATGAGTTTCAACGTTATTATCATAATTATGGTAATAAAAAAGGATTTCCAGTGAAAGTAATGACTACTGAAAAAGATGCAGATGGAAAACCTAAATTCATTCAACTCTCATGTGGTCGGTCTGGGAAGCAAAAAAGTAGAGCAAAAAATGTCTTGGGATTGCGTGGGTCGAGCAAATGTGGATGTCTGGCTAAGATTAGAGGTCATATACGGCCTGATGGAACAGTTTTAGTGAGAAGAGTTACACTTGATCACAATCATGAGTTAAGCCCTGGTAAATCGAGATTTTTTCCAAAAAATAGAACTATGAGCGCGTATGTCAAAAAGAAGCGTGATCTTAATGATAGGGCGGGTATTAAACCAAATAAGAATTTTTCGACATCTGTGGTTGAAGCAGGTGGGCATGATATTTTGCCATTTTCCCGAAAAGATTGTTACAATTATTTGGACAAAATGGGGAAGTTGAGACTTGGTGAGGGGGATGCGATGGCACTTCATAACTACTTCCTAAAAATGCAAGCTAATAATGTTGATTTCTTTTATATGATGGATTTGGATGATGAAGGTAGGTTGAGAAATGTTTTTTGGGCTGATGCATGGAGCAGAGCAGCTTATAAAGAGTTTGGGGATGTTGTTAATTTTGATACTACATACTTAACAAATAAGTATGAGATGCCATTTGCTCCTTTTGTTGGGGTGAATCACCACGGCCAGTCAATTCTTTTGGGATGTGGATTAATATGTGGTGAGACGGTTGAAGAATTTGTTTGGCTTTTTCAAAATTGGCTCGTGTGTATGAATGGCAATGCTCCGTCTGCTATTATCACTGATCAAGATAATGCAATGAAGAGGGCCATTGAAATTGTATTTCCCAGCACACGACACAGATGGTGTTTGTGGCATATTATGAAGAAGTTGCCTGAAAAGCTGTCCGGTTGCAATGAATATGAGGCGATCAAGTTTGCAATGCAAAGAGCAGTTTATGATTCCTTGTCTCATGATGAGTTTGAAGAAAATTGGCATGGTTTTATTGATAAATATAGTCTGCAAGAAAATGATTGGTTGAGTGGATTATACCTTGAAAGGATGCGTTGGGTGCCAATATTTCAAAGAAATACTTTTTGGGCGGGGATGTCTTCAACTCAAAGGAATGAAAGCATGAATGTTTTTTTTGATGGTTATGTGAATTTGAAGACCACTTTGAAGCAATTCTTAGAACAATATGAGAATGCATTACGAAGTAAGGTCCAAAAGGAAGCTGAAGAAGACTTTAAATCTTATAACCAAAGGATTCCTTGCATTACTCCTTATGCAATAGAGATAAAATTTCGAGATGTCTACACTACAAATAAATTTAGGGAGTTTCAAGAAGAGATAGCAGGGAATCTATGTTGTAGAATTGTCGGTGAAGTTATGGATGAGAATGGCTTTGAGTTGTACACTATTAGACAAGACTTGGTGATAAATGATAGACAACGATCGGTCAATTTTATAGTCTCTTTTAACGTTGCCGACTTCGCCATCAAGTGTAATTGTCAATTGTTTGAGTTTAGGGGGATCTTATGTAAACATATATTGAAAGTCTTGTTTGAAAGAGAGATTCATGTTATACCAGATAAATATGTTCTTCGGAGGTGGAGGAAAGATGTTAAAAGGGCTTATACAAAGGTTAAAATTGTTTATTCAGATTGGGAAATGAAACCTGAAAATGCGCGATTTGAAAAGATGTGCAATGCCTTCTATGAAATGGCTGACTTCGCTGCTGAAGATGAAAAGAAGACATGCCAAGTTCAAGAATGGATCACTTTGAAGATGGAGCAACTTAAAATTGTTGATGGTGACGAGCGTGTTGATTCACAAGGGTATTTGGAAGTGGCCACCACTACTGCTAGTTCTGCCATCCAAATTCATAGTTCATTAGCGGTTTGTAGCAAAGGACGCCAGTCTAATTCAAGGATGAAATCTACCGGCGAGAAGATGTGTAAAAGGATACAAAAGGAAAAAAAGAAAGACACACAAAAGGATCAGGCCATTGAGACTAATCTGGTATGTTTTGCAATGTGTTTTATAAATGTATATTTTTTTAAGTCAAGAATAGTGAGTTTTATTTACAAATGTCATTTGTAGGGTTTACAGTGTGTGCCTTATGTTATGCCTCGTGAAAGCAATGTGATGCCTTATGTTACGCCTCGTGAAAATAATGCGATGCCTCGTAAAAGCAATACACAGGTTTGTTTGTTATATTTACAAGGTATGAATCAGTAAGCATGCTTGCCCACTTATGATTTGTATGTTTGTTGTCATTAAGGATGATAATACAGGGTCACACTATTTACAACCTGGAAGAATTGATCATTTCCACACGCTCCTCTCACAGGTACATATTTTGTATTTTGTATGTTTGTCCTTTGTAGGGTTTGTTTGGTTGCTATATGTTTTGTATGCCTCCTATTATTTATTTTTTAATCTTTCTTATTTATTTTTGCAGCCGCCAGGTTCAAGCAACGAAATGGACTATACAAACTATAGGTTATGATCAGGTTGGTTAATTTGGTAATTGTGAATTAACTTAACGATGAATACACAAACAAAAACCCTAGATCAATTGCATTTTTGTTTGCATTGAGATTCAGCAAACAAAGAAACGAAACAAAATGTTTGCATTTTTGAGATCAGGTTGGTTAATTTGATCAGGTTTGTTTGCATTTTTGTCTCTTCAATGATCAAACAGAGAAACGAAATGTTAAAGTACTGGATTTTCAAGATCTTTCTGAAACTTTTGATCTGTTATCCATTGTTATGAGAAGTTCTGTTTGATGTTCAAAACTTTTGACCAACCCTTGTTTGATTCTTTAAGATGAACCAGTATTCAGCATGAGTGATTCTATGTGTCGAGGGAAAGGGCGAGGAAACCAGCGAGGAAAAGGAGGTGGCGGGGGGTGAACCGTTCACCCCCCGCCACCTCCTTTTCCTCGCTGGTTTCCTCGCTCTTTCCCTCGACATTTAGAATTTCACATTCAGCATTGATCACCATGCTTATCCTGACAGAAGTAGGAGTTGTAGGCATTCATTTACTTTTGTCACAACTGGAAAAAGATACATATCTTGGTTTATCGTCTATAAATATATGCCGTTCTCAAAGTGTAGACATTACATATGAGCCATGGCATTTTATAGCAAGGGGTCAATAAATATAGCAACTCTTGCAGGTGATACCCACTGACAAAACTGGCAATTTGGAGTCGATCTATACTTTGTTTCACTCAAACTGAAAAATCATGCAGTGGGTTGTTGTGGCAGTGTTCACTTTGCAGGTAATTGTTGAGAAAACAAAATAGTTTTATGTGTGCTTGTTTGTGAATATATCTTAATTTACTTTACGCATTACTGTTTTGCAGATCGTGGCTCTATTAACTGCTATTTGCTATGCGAGTCTCATATGATAGCAGCAATGAGGAACGGGTCTATTGTAGGTCCAGGAATAGAAACAATGTCGTACCTGTCATTAGAACACCACCAATGACAGAAAATAGACAAGTAGAGAACCGAGAAAGAACTAGTAGTAGCTTATGATACATATTGTGTGGTCTTTTGGTAAATATTGTCAGAGTTGTAGTTCTTAGAACCTTTGATAGTTTATCTATTTTATTCAGTATCATATCTGTAATACTTATATCATAAAATTATAATATTGACAATCACAAGGTCACTTGTTAGTCAATTATGGAGTCTCCACATAGCAGTTTGCGCTCCAAACACACCATACTTCAATTATGCGCTCTTCCATGTTTTGTTTAAATCTAGTTTGCAAGAAAATGCAGCTTAGTTTTTTTTTCTGGTGCCATTGGATTGGCTACCGCCCCCTTGAAATTCAATTGTCAAATGGATCAAACATTGTCCCCGTAGGGGCTATAAAACAATGACTCTTAGGATCCCAGCAAATTGTACTCGCATAAAATTTCATTTTCCTTTTCTTCATCTTCTTTTTGCTGTGTTTGTTTGATTGTTTCATCAACCACAATGGGGAGGAGGGACTGGTCCAAACTGCCAAGAGAGCTTCTACACATCATCTTATCAAGGCTCACCACACCAGAGGATTTCATAAATGATCACATTCGTTTGATGGGGTTTGCACAGGGTGGCGATCTATTGCTGGAACAAAACCAACACAAACATCTACCTCAGCTTCTGATCGTTAAGCAAGGGTATTGCCTTTACAGTATATCTAATAACAAGATCCACTATCTTCATGAATCTTTTTTTAACAATCCCTTGGTGAGATACCATTGCAGAGGATCAAGTAGTCAACAAGGTTTGCTGCTCGTAAGCTTCTTTAAGCCTTCCTGCACGAGATAGAAGATCAACCACTGAAGCGTAATGCTCCCTACATAACGCGAATCCATCTTTTTCTTGCACTAACTTGAACATCTCCAACCCCTCTTCAACAAAACCTGCATGGCCACATGCAGAAAGCAGTGAGGTGAAAGTGCCTTGGTTGGTGCATCTAGTGTTCCAGCAGTCATCTTATCTATTGCAACCTTCAATTCATCTTTATGGTACAAAATAACCAATTTTCTCAATTAACAATAACTATAACATCTCTAAACATAATTCATGTACTCAAATTCACTGCCAAAACACATCTATGAATATAATTCATTTGCTCAAATTCTCTTCACAAGTACATTATAAAACAAAATTAAATCTCACATACCACTCAAAAGCTTAAAAAAGATAAGTACAAGAATCAATATAATTACCACTAACACACTGTTGATTAAGTCCTTTGTAAAAGCCCCAGGATTGTTGATTTGGGTTTCATCTATTTGATCATGAGTTTGATCGCCACGACCCTCGGGAGCATTGTTTGGTTGGTTGGGTTTCACATCTTCATTGTCGTTTCTTCTTGACTGGTGTTCTCTTCTCACCTCATGCTTTATTCTCGCCTCGTGCTCTATTCTCCCTCTTCTAATCGCACCCAGAGGCTGTAATTTTCATAAGCTTATTCAGCCGATGAGAAACTCTTGTACATATTACCCTTGTGCCCGTCTACTTGTAATAGACAACCTGGCTAAGTAATATATACTCTAGGTATACGGCCACGATAAACAACATAAGTTTTGTATATCATTCATACGTTGACAAAAAAATAACATCAGATTGAATAATTTTCATTTGAAAGTCTAATTGCTAGCAGAAGAAAAAAGCAATGACCCAAATAACAAAGAAACTCTAACAACAAAGATGAAAACTTTCATAACCTAAAAAAACCATGCAAAACCCAATTTCTTCTCACAAGTCAGCAAAAACAAACATGCAACCCTAAAATTTCTTCAACCAATCCACAAAAACCAAAGTCCATATTCAATAATCGCTAGCAGAAGAAATCGAAGCTATCTATCACATAATGGAATCAAAATAGATAGAGTAGGTTGTGTAACCAATTTTTGCTAGTTCGAGTTTTGCCCCAATTGAGAGTATGGGTAGAGTGGTGGGTTTCTAGGGTTGTGTAACCAATAATCATTTTAGGGTCAGCCTCTAATTGACCTGAAATATATTTAGAGTTCTTTGATTTCGAAAATTTAGGTAGCCTCTAAGTGGTGGGTCTCGAAAATTCATCAAGATTGTCCAACCCTAGAAACCCACCACCTGAAATCAACACGAAATCAAAAAAGAAACCCTAGATCTAGAAACCCACCACCTGAAATCAACACGAAATCAACGAAGAAACCCTAGATCTAGAAACCCACTACCAGAAATCAACAAGAAATCAAAGAGGGACTTTGAGAACTTCAGAGGAACTTACCTTTTATTTGAAGATACATTTTCTTTAGAGAGAAAATGCTGAAGACGAAATCGAAGAGGGACTTGAAGACGAAATCGAAGATGGACTTGAAAACGAAAACGAAGAGATACTTTGAGAAGATGTTGAAGACGAAATCGAAGAGGTCCCTCCAGCCTTTGTAGTGTTGAGAGGTTTTGAAGCTTTTCGAATGGGGACTGATGGACTTGAAGACGAAATCGAAGAGATACTCTGAGAAGATGCTGAAGACGAAATCGAAGAGGTCCCTCGAGCCTTTGTAGTGTTGAGAGCTTTTGAAGGTTTTCGAATGGGGATTGGGGAGAGATGGAGACACTACAAAAAAAAGCAAAATTAGCTACGACAATTAGTGATGGTTTTTTTAAATCCGTCGCTAAAGTTTCTGCTACGGTTTTCAATACATAAATTAAAATAACCGTCGCTAATCGTTTTGCGACGGCTTAAAACTGTCGCTAATACGAACTTTAGCGATGACTTTCTGACCGTAGCTAATGTTTAGAAATTTTTTTGTTAGCTACGGTCCAAATACCGTCGCTAACGTGATTTTTTTTAAAAAAAAATATAACAAATCAAATTAGCGACGACAATACAGCCGTAGCTAATTTTTTGTGATTTAAAAAAAAATTATATGAAAACACCTTAGCGCGTGCCGTCGCTAATGTGATTTTTTTTAAAAAAAATTTTACAAAAGAGCGTAGCGACGGCATTCTAATCGTAGCTAATGTGATTTTTCTAAAAAAAAATTTTTACAAAAGAGCTTAGCGACGGCTTTCTGACCGTAGCTAATGTGTTTTGTGTTTTTTTCAAAAAAATTTTTTTACAAAAGAGCTTAGCGACGGCATTTTGATTGTCGCTAACGTGATTTAAAAAAAAATATATAACAAATCAAATTAGCGACGACAATACAGCCGTAGCTAATGTTTTTGTGATTTTAAAAAAAAATTATATGAAAACACCTTAGCGACGGCATGGGGGCCGTAGCTAATGTGATTTTTTTTTTAATTTTTACAAAAGAGCTTAGCGACGGCATTCTAACCGTAGCTAATGTGATTTTTCAAAAAAAAAAAAATTTTACAAAAGAGCTTAGCGACGGCCAAAATGTCGTCGCTAACGTGATTTAAAAAAAAAAGTATAACAAACCAAATTAGCGAAGTCATTCTAACCGTAGCTAATGCGAATTTTTTTTAAAAAAATTAAAAAAAAAACTTAGCGACGGCATTCTGACTGTAGCTAATGTTTAGAAATTTTTATTAGCTACGGTCTTAATACCGTCGCTAACGTGATTTATTTTAAAAAAAATATAACAAACAAATTAGCGACGGCCATAGCTAATGTTTTTGGGATTAAAAAAAAAATTATGAAAACACCTTAGCGACGGCACGAGGGCTGTAGCTAATGTGATTTTTTTTTAAATTTTTTTTACAAAGAGCTTAGCGATGACATTCTGACCGTAGCTAATGTGTTTTTTCTAAAAAAATTTTTTTACAAAAGAGCTTAGCGACAACATTGTGACCGTAGCTAACGTTTAGAAATTTTTTTATTTGCTACAGTCCTAATACCGTCACTAACGTGATTTTAAAAAAATATATAACAAACCAAATTAGCGATGGCAAGACAGCCGTAGCTAATGTTTTTGTGATTTAAAAAAAATTATATTAAAACACCTTAGCGACGGCACAAGGGCCGTGGCTAATGTGATTTTTTTAAAAAAATATATAACAAAAGAACGTAGCGACGACACTTGGGTCGTAGCTAAGGTTTAGAAGTTTTTTTTGTAAGCTACGGTCCTCATACCGTCGCTAATGTGATTTAAAAAAAAATATTATAAGAAAACAACGTAGCGACGGTTGTAGGGTCGTAGCTAATGTTTATAAATTTTTTTTTGTTAGCCACGGTCCAAATACTGTAGCTAATGCATTTTTAAAAAAAAATTATAAGAAACCAATATAGCGACGGCACTAGGGCCGTAGCTAACGTTTACAATTTTGTTTTTTTAGCCACGGTCAAAATACCGTAGCTAAATGTGAATTTTTTTTAATTATATATAGCAAAATCGCTATATATTTATAAACTGGATACGGTTCTCTACCGTAGCTAATTATTTTTTTAAAATTATATAAAAAAATAGATATATATTTATAAACTGGATAAAATAACCAATAACCCATTACCTTCCAACCCGTTTAGGAGAACTGACTTTTACTCAAGCGACCCGGGTTCGAATCTCGCCAATGAAACCTTTTTTTTTATATTAAAATTTTTATCTCAACGACAGCAAAGTGTCGTGGCTAATGAGTTTTATAGCCACGGTTCTCTACCGTAGCTAATTTTTTTTATTATATAAATAAAATAGCTATATATTTATAAACTGGATATAATCACCAATAACCCATTGCCTTTCAACCCGGTTAGGAAACTCATTAGAGAAGATCATAAAATATCAAAGAAGATCAGAAAAAGATCAAAGAAGTTCAAAGAAGATCAGATCAAAGAATTTCAAAGAAGATAAAAGAATATCAGATCAAAGAAGATGGGATCAAAGAATATCAGATAAAAAAAAATCAGATCAGATCAAAAAATATCAAAGAACATCAAATCAACAAAAATCAAAGAAGATCAGATCAAAGAATATCAGTTCAAAGAAGATCCGATCAAAGAATATCAAATCAAATAAGATCAAAGAAGATCAAAGAATATCATATCAGATCAAAGAAGATCAGAGAATATCATATCAGATCAAAGAAGATCAAATAATATCAGATCAAAAAAGATAAGATCAGATAAAAAAATATCAAAGAAGATCAGATAAAAAAATATCAAAGAAGATCAGATAAAAAAAATATCAGATCAAATCAAAGAAGTTCAAAGAAGATCCGATCAAAGAAGATCAAATCAAATAACATCAAAGAATATCAGATAAGATCAAAGAAGATCAGATAAAAAAAGATCAAATCACAGAAGTTCAAAGAAGATAAAAGAAGATCAGATCAAAGAAGATGAGATCAAAGAAGTTCAGATAAAAAAATATGGGATCAGATCAAAGAATATCAAAGAACATCAGATGAAAGAATATCAGATCAAATAATATCAGTTCAAAGAAGATCCGATCAAAAAAGATCAAATCAAATAAGATCAAAGAATATCAGATCAGATCAGATCAAATAAGATAAAAGAAGATCAAAGAATATCAGATCAGATCAATGAAGACCACAGAAGATCATATCAAATAAGATCAGATAAAATAATATCAGATCAGATCAAAGAAGATTAGATCAAAGAATATAAAAAATATCAAAAAAGTTTTGTGAGAGGAAGAAGGTCTGAGAGTAAGAACCCGCGCCGCGTCACCTGCTGAGGGGCCTGGAATCCTTCTGCATCCAGGAAGATCATCTCATTCTTCATCTTCTTCAACTTCAAGGTGGGAGAAATTTGGGGTTTTTGTGCTCTAACAAGGGTTTTTGTGCTCTAACAAGGTAAGTAAAAATAAAATCACAGACTCTTAGGTTTATATTGTTTATATTTTTTATATTGTAGAATTCACAGACTCTTAGCTTTATATTGTTTATATTGTAGAATTCACAGACTCTTAGTCTAAAGATGGAAGTAGAATCTCTCACTTAGGTTTATATTGTTTTGCAAATTTTAATGTAAAGATGCAAATTTTTTATATTGTTTTGAACTGTAAACTCCAAACTCACAGACTTTTAGTCTAAAGATGGAAGTAGAAATCTTCTAGGAATTCAAGCTAGACGTCTAAACCTTCCCAAGTCTGTTTTCATATATACGTACACAAGCTTTAGTTTTCAGTGTAATAGTATGATTGTAAACTTCTTCCATACAATCAAAAGATACTTGTAAAATTCCTTATATGTTCAAATTTAGCAAAACTTTCTCATGGAGCTCAAGTGGAATTTAATGAATTATTAAATCTTCTTACCATCTATAGCAATAGATGTGGATGGTAGAATTAAGTCAGACCGTCCACACTTTTGATGTATTTTAAGTGTACCAACCAATAGTGAAATGCTTGATTAGATTGGTTTTGTTTTGACCATGTTAGTGCACTGCTTTTGTTGACCATGTTAGTGCCCTGCTTTTCTTGCATTTTTTTAAAAGTCTACCTAATTTGTTCAATGTGGCAAAAATGCTATTCAAACTTTGTAAAAATTTGTAAAAAGCTATCAATGGCCAATTTGATTTGTGCTAAATGAAATGCTATGAAGGCGGGACTTGCAATTTGCTGGGCGCCAAATGTCCCGCGCGAATCGAAAAAAATAAAAGCATAACAAAGAAGAAGGAAGAAAGGAAGAAGAATCCCGCTCAAATTCCACTCTCCTTCTCGATCTGTCTCCCTCTCCCTCTCCGATCGCTCTCCCTCTCCCTCTCCCTCTCCGATTGCTCTCCCTCTCCCTCTCCGTTTTGTTGTCCCTCTCCGATCGCTCTCCCTCTCCGTTCTGTTTCTCCCTCTCCAACGTGTTCTACTCCTCGCCGTACATTGAGCTGTGTCAGTTCATGAAGTAATTGTGGAAGTCTTTGGAAGGCTTTGAAGGATCAGTATTTGTATCAGTTTTGGTTGATTGAAGGATCAATTTTTCAGATAGGTAATTCTGGAATTGAATTTTTTTTCTTTCCTCTTTGATTTCCTTATTAGAGTATTAATTTGGTTGAGTTGTGTTGTTCTTCATTTTGAGTAAAATTCCTGCATTTTTCTTGAAATTTCTTAGAGTTCTATGTTTCCTTCTCATTCTGATTGAGAGTATAATTCTTGGGTGCATTTTCATGTGGAGCAATTACCTTGTGTCTCGGTGCATTACGTGCATTAAAACAACATGTGAAGCACCATATGTGCAATACTTCAATATCTTCATAGACATACTATTTTTTGTGTCCACCTCTTAGCATTTTGATGTTTTGGTCTTTTCTAGTTTAGTAATTACTTTTGTAATCATATATGCATGTTGCTGGAACCTGGTTCCAGTGAGTTAGAATTTCCCATTTTTTATGTGTATATTGATATGGATCACTGCTTTTCTATCTCTGGCGTGTGAAACATTTATCTTTAAATAACAATGTACCCATTGTACCACTTGAGCATTCAAATAGTATTGGATACAACTACTGCTTGATTTTGCAGTTACTGTTATAGTTTTTGGGAATGTTACTGTTTTTGGGAAGATTACTGATGGGATGCAGTTGTACCCCATTGAAGTGTTCCTAAGCCATATCTATAATTAGTAATTACAAGTGATGAATAAGACTAGTTGGAGGGATTCTGTTATCACGAATTCTAGATTTGTCAGTTTTATGTCAGGTTGTTAGCTCTGTTAGAAATGGGGTTAGTTGCTCTGTCAGGTTGTTAGCTCTGTTAGATGGGTGTTAGTTGCTCTATTAGCATTGCTGTCAGTATTGTTAGTGTATGTTAGCTACTTGTATAAATAGGAGAACAGGGAGAGAAACAAGTATTCATTCATTTGTAAACAAATTGTACATTGAGCAATTGCTCTACAGGAGATTGGGCATCTCGAATAGCCCTCTTGTCATTCAATACATCTCACTTCAATTGCTTCTACAAATTTAGTGTTACAGTTGCAAATTTATAATCCTTTATCTCCTTTCTTTGCCAGCATTGCTAAAATCTGTCAAGACTACTCCATCTATTGCTGAGGAATCTGTCTGTGAACTGAATAGGATTGCTTCCATCCTACAGAAATAGCATCAAAATAGCTTCAGTAAGTCAGTTCATAACAAAAACTCGTTTCTTTTACATGTATTTCAGTCAATTAGGCCTTGATGCACTGCATAAATCTTAAAATGTTGCTCATAAATGTTTAAAGCGACAACAAAAGCATAAAATTTATTTATGTCAACAAGTTTTATTTATTGCAATATGAACAAGGAATGTTAGGGCCAACACACCCATTAAGGAATTTCATATCATGTATCAACACACCCATTAACTTTTATGATCCTTCCATAATTAAAATACATATAAACCTTAATAACATTTAAATTTGTTTCAGCTCATCCTAGACATTTGGGGATAAGACCTTTGTAGCGATAAAACCCCATCCCTGATGTAACCCTTAGCAGCTAGTAGCTCTCTCTTTTCCTATGTTCATCACCACTGTAATCCTTATCTTTCATGTAAGTCTTTTATTTTTAATTATAAAAGCATATTATCTTTTATTATTTGTTTTCCAAAACTAATTCTAAGAACAATTCTTGAGTGAACATCTCGTTATACTAGCGGTAACCTAGTATCGGCACCGTTCTCTTGAACTGTTCAAAGAATTATCTTCAAAAATGTTTCTCGTAATTTTCATTGTCTTCTATCTGTATGTTATTAGATATATGCCCACAAACATAATACATGTTATTAGATATATGTTTTTTCTGAATCAGTGGCAGTGTTAGCAAAGAGAGAACTCTTATCTTAAGTGTTGATGAGATTGAAAAGGTGTTTTATAGAGACCAAAAGAAGGTGGTTGGATCCACCAGAACTGCTAATGGTGTTAGATAGCTAAATGCATCTCAAACTTGTGATGCTAAACCACCATCACTTCTAAGTGGTTTTAGTTTAGGATAATCTACAACTCCATTTCCCCTAACTTGATGTGCCTTTGAGTAATACACTTTTTTTATTCTTTCAAAGATGTTGTTTTGATTAATTTTCTTGGTTGATCTAGTTATAGTATTTAGGTCACTATCATGTATGCAAGGAAATGATGCCGTAGCAGGTATCATTCAAAAGTTTCTTACATATATTCTGAACGCATTATACTTACGATTTCTTTGAAAATATGGCATTCACTAATAAGAACTTATCAGACATAACATAAAGCTCATACTTCGAGCTCGCTTAGGGTTAATGATTTGAAATTGTCGTTTACTTCTAATTATTCTGCATTTGGTTTGCTTACTTTTTATGTGAAGTTGAAAATGAATATATACAACTACTTTGAGAGAGACATTCCATAAGTGTGGAATAATAAATTATTAGCTAATGGGTAGATATGCCATAAGCGTGTAGTATCCTGCTTGTTTCGTTTAATTTGAACTTTGGGTTCGTTTGATATATTTGGGTTGATCCTCCATTTGCATGGCTTTTAGGGATAGAGCATCATACATAAATAACATATTGAGTTTGTAAAACCTTACAAGAGCAAGCTTCAAATTTGAATAGTCGTAAAAGATAAAGTATAACATATACTTGTTTTACTTTATCTTTTTAAAAGAATAAATTTTTTGTTTTCATAAATGTCAATTAATAAATTCATCTTCATACTATTATCCAGGCTAAGTTAGATTCCAACATGGAAAAAGATTGGATTGAGCATAATCGTCTCAGCACCGAATATGAACTAGGGCTCCGCACCTTAATGATGCTTTTGATTTGTCATATTTTCATGGAAAGATAAAATGTCCATGCAAAAGGTGTCGTAACAGGCATTTCCATGTACGTGACACTGTTCAGGAACATCTAATCATTTCTGGGTGGGATAGTCAGTATGCCCAAGGTATATGGGTACACCACGATGAATTGGAAATAATGGATGCATGGGAAGATTTTGAAGATTCAGAAGAACAGGAAGAGGAAGAGGAAAAGGAAGAGGATGATATGGAAGGCATGTTACATGACGCATTTGGGCATTCGCCAATTATGGGTGAAGAAGAAGACATTGACCATGAACCAAATGAAGAGGCAAGGTCATTTTACAAGTTAGTTGAGGAATCTGAGCAAGAGTTATACCCTGGTTGCAAGAACTCCAACAAGTTGTCCTGCCTTGTCCACTTGTTTCACCTAAAGTGTCTAAATGGTTGGACCAACAAATCTGTAACTCAACTACTCAAATTTCTTTAAAAGGTGCTCCCCCATGGTGAATGCTTGCCTGATTCGTTCTACAAGGCGAAAAAAATTGTGAATGATCTTGGCCTCGGTTATAAAAAGATTGATGTTTGTCCCAATGACTGTATGTTGTATCGAAATGAATTTGCGGATGCAGAATCATGTTCTATATGCCACTTATCTAGGTGGAAACAAGCAGATGATGGGTCTAATGTACTTACTAGTAAGAGACGTGGGGTACCTGCTAAGACAATGTGGCATTTCCTACTTATTCCAAGGTTACAGAGGCTATTTATGTCATCTAAGACAGCATCAAGCATGTGTTGGCATGCAGAGTCACGAGCACGGGACGATATCCTATGGCATCCTGCTGATTCTATGGCCTGGCGACATCTCGATAATGAATTTCCAGACTTTGCTGTTGATGGTCGAAATGTCAGGTTAGGATTGGCAAGTGATGGCTTTAACCCATTTGGAACTCTTAGTATTGCACATATCACGTGGCCAGTTGTCTTAATTCCATATAATCTACCGCCATGGATGTGTATGAAGCAACCTTTCTTTATGATGTCTTTGCTTATTCCTGGACCTCGTGCTCCAGAAAATGATATTGATGTATATTTACAGCCATTGATTGATGAATTGAAGGAATTATGGGATGTTGGGCGTCTAACATACGATGCATCAAGGAAAGAAAATTTTGTGATGCGTGCAGCTATCTTATGGACAATTAATGACTTTCCTGCATATGCAAACTTGTCTGTGTGGAGCACAAAAGGCAAGTATGCATGCCCCACTTGCAATGTGGAGACAACACGTCATTATCTTAAAAACTCTCGAAAGTTTTGTTATATGGGTCATCGTCGCTTTCTAGATGAGACTCATAGATATAGACGTCAAGTAGAAGCATTTGATGGACAAATTGAACTACGATCTCCTCCCCCTAACTTCACTGGCCAACAATTGCTAGCCGAGCCAAGTAAGGTGACTAACATTTGGGAAGCACCATGCACAAGTAGTTGGCTCTAAGCGCAAAAGGGATTGTGAAGGAGTAATAGGGTGGAAGAAGAAAAGTATTTTCTTTTCATTGCCTTATTGGGAACATCTCTTAATACGTCATAACCTTGACGTGATGCATATCAATAAGAACATTTGCAAGAGTTTAGTTGGAATACTACTAAACATGGAAGGGAAACCAAGGACACGTTGAATGCCCGCTTGGACCTGCAAGAACTGGACATTAGGCATGCCCTGCATCCAGAAACTACTTCTAGTAAGGTTCATTCGCCTAAGGTTAAAGTACTCCTTGACTGCGGAAGAGAAAAGCTACTATGCACAGTGCTCTCCAAGGTTAAAGTGCCAGATGGCTATTCGGGTAACTTATCCCGATGTGTTCGTGTGAAAGAACGTAAAATATCAGGAATGAAGAGTCATGATTGCCATATATTAATGCAACAGCTACCGCCAATAGCAATTCGCAAAATTCTTCCCAAGTACAGCTTTGATAGAGCTAAGTACGTATTTTCGTGAATTATGCTCCAAAACTGGGACAGTTAATTGCTATGAGCAGTTAGAAAGTCATATACCTCTAGTACTTTGTCCCCCCCCCCCCCCCCCCCCCCCCCGCCGCTTTCTTTGATATAATGGTTCACTTGTCCATACACTTGGCAAGTGAGGCTAAATTGGCAGGACCTGTTCACTATCGCTGGATGTATCCTATTGAGAGGTAAATACCCAAACCATGTGTCATAATGTTAGGTAGTATGTATTAAAATAACTACTAATATATCATGGCAAATTATTTCTCATAGGTACCTTCACACGTTGAAGTCATATGTGCGCAATCGAAGTCGTCCGAATACTTGCAAAGGTTGATCAGTGATGATTAAGTCCTCTTTTATAGTTATATAATAGCTCAATATAATTTATATTCAAGATTATTCCTAATCGAAATGATTTTATTTATTATTTTTTTATTATTTTTTTATTATTATTTTTTTTACGTATACGAAAGCTAGTACTAGGTTAGTGCGACCTAAGTTGGACAGGGCAATGGGAGAAAATAGAAGAAGGGAGACAATAGAACAGAGAAGGTAAACATGAGAGGGTTTAGTGACTAGATCAACTGGATGAGAAAAAGGGGATTTAGAGAGATGGGAGTGGAAAACAGGAACAAATCAATAGACAGTAAAGCAGTGTACTGATGTTTGATATCTCATCAAGTTTATAGCATAGCATACATAATATATATGAATTCACTACTAAGCTTGGACATGTTGAAAATTAGTCTTCAAAATGGTTAAAGCAAGATTGTTTCTTTAGTCACCTATAGTTAGTAAGTCATTAAGTATTGCAATTTTGCGTACCAAATTGATGGAGTTATTGGATACATTGCATTTCGCGTAATTATTTTTTATCACTTGTTGAAACATCTCTTTGCCCTTTCATTTTGCTTCTAGCTAATTTGATATTTCATGATTCTCATCTTGTCTTGTCTTTTTTGTTTTTTTTGTTATTTCTCAGGTGTCTTTTTTGGATGTGCATTTCATTTCATTCTTTATGTCTTTAACTTATGTTGTCAAGACATTTTTTTTTTTTTTGAAGATATCCATCTAATGCATACTTTTATTTGCAGTGTAAGATTTCAGCATCGTCGCTCTAGTTTCAAGGAGCTCCAGTACATATGTGATGGGGACAAAAATGGAGCTATTTACTTTGCGGGTACATCATATGGGAAACACCAATGGGTAAATACTGCTTTATCAAAGGTAAAATTCTAAATTCTTTCACTCCCAACTTCTCAAGTCTGAACAATATGTATAATAATTGGTTAATGTAAAGTGGTTCAGCGGTTTTGTATTGCAGAGAATAACCATAAAAGCCAGTAGTCCTATTTCAAGATTCACAGACCCCAAGTTGCTAGTCTCAAGGACATACCAGGTATGACGAGTATAACTGTTACAAATTGGTGTATCATCTAAGTTTTGAAGTACCTTTGGATAAAAACTATACAAATCCTTTCATAAATCAGGGAACTTCTTTTGCTGGTCCTCTGATTGAGGATGGTAGGACTTGTGCATGGTGGATGGTGGACATTGGCCAAGATCACCTGGTATGCATATGAACGCCAAAATATCTCTTTCATTTGAAATTTGTTTCTCTAAAGCATTCATATCTTTGTGCTTTTGAAGACCAAAAACAAAAAAAATTATGTACACGAAAATGACCTCATACTCCAACACTTGCACTCTTGTAGTTATACAGATAGTAATATGTGGAAGAGTATGCCATCAGTCTCACCAGCAGATTTGTGAATTTACTTGAGATGAGATTAGCTATTTCATACGTTGGTTTGTCCAACTCGTAAGTGTCAAACCTCATTTGAGTACATGGGGAAATCTCCAATCTCCATCTTCCACTTTTCGTCCCTGCTATGGGAAGAGAAACCACTAGTATCCACACTGATGAACTGATTATAGATTTGTTAATGATAGAAGAAACCACTAGAACCTAGGAAGCATGGACTCGGACATTGCGACACGAAGAATCTCAAAAAAGTAGAGGACATTGCAATAATAAAATAATTACTATATATATATATATAATTTGTCAAATTGATGTAAGACCATAAGAAGAATGAACAATAGTCCAATATCATATTAAAATAGATAAATATAAAGGTTAAATCCAAAACATTCCAATAATGCACATAATTAAATAACTCATGGCATAAGTTAAAATCGTATTATATTTACATTAATTTTAATTCTTCGTAACACAATGTTTCATTTCTTTCAATTACAATCTACTAGCCTTACATAGTCTTTAATCTTTTATAATTTTAGGGTGCAGCTTGCTTATTTGCACCCTTTATCTAAATATGAAACAAAAGCTTTCAATTAATAAGTGTCCAATTAGTGTCTACCTAGTGTCAGGGAGTGTCCAACTTGGTCAAACATTCCGGACACTTTGACCAAGTGTCCGAGGAGTGTCAGTGTGCGATACTGTCCGACATGGACACTTCTGATTTTTTTGCAGTGTCCATGCTTTAGAGATTAGAATGCATTTTGGTATGACGATGTGCCAAAGGACCTCTGTTTCTTTCATGATATTCTCAAATTTTTTCTGGAAACCATAGATAAAGTTCTTAAGCTGTGATAAGCTCCAATCCCACATATGCTCCCTTTTGAACCAAAGAATCATTAATTATTGTAGCTTAGAGCATTTCATTGACAGTATTTTCCTAAACATACCTAATTCTAATTGCCTCCAATTACTGTTCTCTTTGTAAATCAAAACACGTGTGTGGTTTCTTTGTTTTCTGGTCTAGTTTAAGCTTTCATACCTCTAGGGAGTCATCTATTAGTATTTAATAGTTCTGTCATGCCAATCTGAATGGAGAAACTTTATGATGGTATGCTTAAGGGTTGGGTACAATATGCTTCTCAACATCATAGGCCTCGTAACAATGACGATGTCCTAGCAATTTCATTGACAAATAATGGTTTACTTGTTCGAAATTTTGCTTTTGGTCTTTTCAGATAAAATATTCTCCAATCACCAATTATGTTTCATATTTGCACACTGCGTGCCTACATGGCAACCAATTGGTAAATTTTAATTTGGAGTTTCACTTGAATTATTATATTTAAATATCCTATATGATATTTGGAGTAAAATATCAGTACTTGAAAACAATGATAAGTTTGGATTTGTTGGCTAGTTTTTGACAATCAAGTTGGAAATCTGTTTTTCTTAATGTTGGTATTAGTTATCTTTGAGCATTTTTTACTTTGCTTTTTTGTTCTAAGATACTGGGATCTCTTAAAATTTTATGTTTAATGAGTGCTTGGATCTCCTTAAAGTGCAGTTCCACATGGAGAAGTATGTTAGGATGAGCATAGACAAGATGAAAGCCGAGAAACTATTTGCTGGACAAGGTGGTCCGATCATTTTGGCACAGATCGAAAATGAATACAACAACATTCAACGTGCTTATGAGGAGGATGGAATCTTCACATTCAAGTTGATGACTCTTGTAACGATGATTTTTCCTTGCCGACCACATACCAAAACCAGGTTGTAGTAGTAGCTAAGGTAAGACTTGCAATCAGAGTTCCATTTAGCAAATTGAATTTGCATGTGCAGTGCTTTATTATTTGTTTCAGCCAGTCACTTTATAGATGCAAATGCTGTTATTATAGTGATAAAAATGGAAATTGTCTTCATTATCCCCTGAATACGTTTTCACCAATATGAAGAAGTAATTTTCTGTGAAAAGATTTGCACATTTATCCTACAGAAAATATGTGATATTTTATCAGCTCTCAGTTCTCATAATTGCACTGGGGTTTTGGCCTCACACTTTAGAATTATTTTGCATTTGGGGAATTCTAAATGTCGAGGAAACCAGCGAGGAGAGGGACGTGGCGGGGTGGGAGCCGTCCCCCCACTCGGGATGCGCGCACAAAAAATTGCGGCACGCATCCCCAGCGGGGTGGACGGCTCCCACCCCGCCACGTCCCTCTCCTCGCTCGTTTCCTCGCTCTCTAGCCTCACTCTTTGCATTTTGATCACTCTGTCACATTAACATGGAGGTTTCCAATGCATTGGTGTTTTGGGAGAGGTGATCTCTTTCCCATTAAAATCACATATATCAAATATCTGCCGTGTTAAACCCCATAATGTGGTATTTGAATTAATGATGAAGGACCGTTAATATAAATTGGTATTTTTCCACTTTGCATTTTATGAAATGACACTTGATTTCTTGGGATGTGATTTCTGTATTTCAAAACCTCTATAGGTGTACTGATGACTGTGAGTCTGTCAAAACATGAATGAAACGTCATATGGATACAAAAGTGTTTCAAAAGTCTTTAAGAAATAGGTGGCATAATGGGTCGGGGCCACAGGGTATAGTCACCAGGAACCTTGTTAATTATCTGTATGTTTATTATGTATAGAGAGACCTTCTAAACTATTATTATGTATGTTTTCACAACCTAAACCTGCTCCAAACAATGTCCACACCAAGAACATTGTTAAAAATGCAAGTCAGTCGCCCGCTTTTTGTCGAGAAACGACACTCTTGCAAATTACTACATGGTACGAGCCACGAGCATCTATTCCCTAACAGCCCATTCACAGAGGCAGAAACTTATCATAGTGATCTGACTCTCTGTTATTTTTAACAGTACCATGGTGGAACAAACTTTGGTAGAAATGACGCTTCATTTGTAACAACTCGCTACTATGATGAAGCTCCACTTGACGAATATGGTAATTACTATTCTTATGATATAACAATGTATATAAGGACTTGTGTATTAGCTTACAACTGACACTGTCAATTTTGACATGTTTCCAGCTCTGTTACACTTTTCCTGTTATATTTCCTTTCCTGGTTTATATGCTTCAATTTTAGGAATACTCTTTGTATATGCTCTGTCACGTTTCTGCATTTGTTTTTTGCCATAGCAGTTCTGCATGTACTTGCGTGTATTTTTACAGCAATGTTCTCATCTTATCATGTAAGAAGGCTAATGTTGAATTTACAGGGAAGGATGATTCTGGCACACTTATGTGATGAACATAAGGGATTGAAAACTGGAATGTGCTTGGTATGTTGTAGCTATCTAATGCAAATCTAATGTGCTTGGTATGCTTTCTAAACTGGGAATATCTCTGTTTTTTGGACTGCATGGAACTGCAAAACAGGATTGCAATTAGGGGGACGAGCAGCAGCACAGTGGGTGCGCACTGGACTGGGCAATCTGTCGCAAAACAGAGTGTTCTCTGTTTGGATGGGTGCTGCGTTTACTACGGTCCGAAGCTGCGATGACATGGACTACTAGCTGCTGCGATGTTGTGTTCTGGCTGTGTTGACATGGACTGCTGCTGCGATGCTGTGTTCTGGCTGCGATGACATGGACTGCTGATGCTGAGTGCTGCGGCCTGACTTGCTGTGTGGTTGCGGTTTTCGATATTCTGCGGCTGCGTGGATGCGGTTATTCTGAGGCTGTGTACGCTGGTTCCCCGTAATCGCCTTCAATTCTAGGTCATGATTCTGGGGCTTCTGGTGAGGCCGCGACGCCTCCCAAACCCCCCAGGAAGGTGCCCAAGACTCCACACAAGGTACTAATCTCATTTGCAAGTTTTTTTTATCGATTTTTTGTTTATTAAGCTCAGATTAAAGGTTCCTTCAATGGGGAAAAATGATTTTTCATATTTTACTACAATCATTTGAGATAGTGGTATAGATGGTACATTGTTGATCCAGTGAAAGAGTTAAATAGGTTATATAGAGCATTTTAGACCTCAATTCCTAATTTTTCAGATTTATTACATAAACTCATATCTACATTAAATTCAACTCTACATTGAAATCTTTTTTGATCTAGACACAAGTGGAGGATTGTCAAGGCATGATTTTGTGTTTGATGTAGGAGAGTTGTGGAGGGTGGGAGGAGGGGGTTACATAAGAAATTTGCGCGATAGAATTACTTAAGTGTTAGCTAATACACTTGCAATATCTTTTGTTGGATCTCCAATTTCTGTTTGTTAGGCTAAATATGCAGATATGGGATTTGTGCTTGGGTAAAGTGGCACAACCATAGGAAAGTGGAATGCATAATAGGAAAACTTATGAACAAGTGAAGGAGTTCAATGGTTTTATAGAATATCCGTTGTTGTAATCCCCTAGGTCACAATTTCATAAATTTGTTGTAGATACATAAATTTCATTTCTCCTTTGAGCTCTGTTGGGATTTTACGAGTGACAAGATTAGGATCCCATGATAGATTTAGCGTTGGTAGCTAGTGTTCCTAAACAACAGAAATGTATGTTTTAATTGAAGGATAATTGGTTGCAGGTACTAGATGCACCTTCTCTTCAAGATGATTTCTATCTTAACCTTGTGGACTAGTCATCGCAAAATGTCCTAGCAGTGAGACTGGGTACCTGTGTTTATTTATGGACTACATCAAACAGCAAGGTGAATACTATTCTTATTTGGTGAAATTTGATACGTATTGAAGGTTTAATTTAGCATGTACAGCATCCAAGTATTGTACAAATGCAGTTGTTTACTTGATACTTCTCAGTCTCATTTGATAAAATTCTTATTCAGGTCACAAAGTTGTTTGATTTGGGACCTAATGATAGTGTGAGCTCAGTCCAATGGACTCGCGAAGGATCATATGTATCTGTTGGGACAGATCTTGGTGAAGTTCAGGTAAATTAGCTATACGTGCAACATGTTATGTATCAACATTTTTGTTCGCCAGTCCAACTAGTTGGTGAAGAGTTGGAATTTGGATGAATATTGCTTTGTTGTGTGTCACTTGCTTTCCATGTTACACCATGTATTATATTGCTGGGCGAGGTACACATCTGTTTTGGACTTTATTTGTGTAAGTTTTTGTTTAGCATATGGTCTTATATAATCAGGGTAGCGATCTGTGGGCTTATTTACTCTGATGATTGTGCAAATTGTGATTTTAATGCAGTTCTGGTGATGTTGGTGAACTGATAATAGCCACGTCGAAAGACCAAGCTGATGCAGATCTTAAAGCAATTACTATGTGCAATTATTGTATGTAAAAATTTTGTTTTATGTCCCATAGACGATCACAATTTTGTTTTATGTAGTTATCTCAATTTGAGGTTGACAGTATTTGGGATTGTATTTTTTTGTGATGGACAATTTATTCAGTATATGAAAATTAATTTAATTTTGTTCAGGTTTAAGATGTTTATAATTTGATTGCCAAATTTTAAAATTAATATAATGACAAAAAAAAGTATATGCCAAATTTTAAAATTAATATAATTTAATTATAAAAAAAATCATTTTTCAATTTTATGTTGTTAGCCACGACAATCTGGCCGTCGCTAATATAAAAAATCATTTTTTTAATATCATTTAGCCACGACCAAAATGCCGTCGCTATAATAAAAATAATGTTAAATTTTTTTTTAAAATCAGTTAGCCACGGCCAAAATGATGTCGCTACAATAAAAATAATGTTAATTTTTTTTTAAATCAGTTAGCCACGGCCAAAATGCTGTCGCTAAATTTTTTTTTTTTAAATCAGTTAGCCACGGCCAAAATGTCGTCGCTAAAATAAAAAAAATGTTAAATTTTTTTAAAAAAATCATTTAGCCACGGCCAAAATGCCGTCGCTAAAATAAAAAAATGTTAAATTTTTTTTAAAAATCAGTTAGCCACGGCCAAAATGCCGTCGCTACAATAAAAAAATGTTAAATTTTTTTTTAAAAATCAGTTAGCCACGGCCAAAATGCCATCGCTAAAATAAAAAAATGTTAATTTTTTTTTTACAAAAATCAATTAGCGACGAATATTTTACACTTTAGCGACGGTTGTATCCCGTGACTAATTAGCTACGGCTATTTTGCCGTCGCTGAATCAAATAGCGACGATAAATCTAGCTACAGGATAGCGACGGATGTTGTGCCTTTGCTGATGCCTTTTAGCTACGGTTTTAGCTCAATCAGCGACGGTTTTTAGTCGTTACTGATTTCCATTTTTTTTGTAGTGAAATTTTCGAATTGGGGAAGGGACTGGAGAGAGGGTTGTTTTGGGGGAGAGTGTCTATTCGAAAATTTAGGAGCTAATTTTTAATCTCCCTTTTCTCTCTAAAACACGGCTCCCTCGCTCCCTGGAAAGGCTGTTTGCCAATTGTGCATCTTCTACCATTTCTTGTAGGTTCAAGAAGCCCTTATTATTATTCTGGGTTTATTAAACAGTTGAAGATTATATTATCTGTATGTTATAACAAATTTATAAGTTCAGTTCCATCATGTCCATGATTTTCATGTTTGAAGTTAAAAGTATTGATGCTGTTTACAGTATTCCTAGAATCAATGAACAAATCTGTATGCTTACTTAAATTTGATGTTGGATCTCTTACAAAATTTGAGATTTCTTTTATTTACCAAATGGGACCTGTTTCTCAGACCATGAATCCCAGTTCCTTGATCCAGGTCCCTAATTGAACTCAGTTCAGCAATAACATCTTTGATGACCATTCGATCCACCTGTACTGCAGAACATACAACTCCTATTCTAAATATGGGAAGCATGCGCTCTTGTACCATCCTTTTTGTCCGTTTGAATCTCAATTTTTTCGTTAGCTTCATCACATTCTTCCTTATAGAACATTTGTGCATCAGCTATTTCCACCCCTCGATCAAGCAAAGCCATCTTCAAGAAGGACTGAAGACTTGAAGTATCCTTGAACATCTCATCCCTCAGTCTCCTTCCTGTAAACATTTCTAGCATAAGGATCCCGTGACTGTATACGTCACAACTAGTAGATACCTTGCCACCAGCACCATATTCTGCATGATTAAGAGTTTGTTAGTTACATTCCAGTCCCATGTTCAGGATTGAACTGCACAACATGCATGCTAGTTATAAGTTCAAGATGGAACTTCAATCCTAATTCATAAAATAACACCCAGTTCGCGCAAGGAAAGTTCCAAAAAAAAAAGAAAAAAAGAATTGATATCTGGAGGAACATAACCAATTGAGCTCTTGTCGCAACAGAACTTGCTTCCTCTATTCTCGAATTGTTTGGTGTCGTGGACAAGAACTTGACTAATCCAAAGTCACCAACATGGGTTGATAAGTCATCATCAAGAAAAATGTTGCTTGGCTTTAGATCACAATGAACAAGTGGAGTTTCTCAGTGGCGATGGAGATAATCCAATGACAAAGCAACATCAAGTGGGATTCAATCTTTTGGCAAAGCTTAGAATCTTTGCTTTTTGCTGTCTAGCATCAACACACGCGTGCAACCAATTTCAAGACTCCCATTAGACATGAACTTGTATACTAAAGCTTTGAAAGTGTTTCCTTTAAAGTCCACACTCAAATCAGTAGCATCAGGAGATTATGATGACGAATGTTCTTTAAGGCATTGCATTCAGCCATGAAGCTACTGATGAAGGCCCCTTTTTGTGCAAGGTTGAGTATCTTGACTGCCACTGGTGTTTCATCTTCATGAAGGAATCCATTATAAACAGAGCCTAAACTACCAACACCTATCAAGTTTGTTGGTTCAAATCCATCAGTCTCCTTAAGTAGCTCTTCGTAAGACATTCTCGAATAGCAATCTCCAACAACAGATGTAGGTGAAGGTCTTTTTCTAGACTTTCTTCTCCAGTAAAGAATTAGGGAAACTGCAATCAATGGTAAAATAATTAGAATAACAACAGTAGGCACCATGATCTTCAATGGAAGAGGCATTCCATTTTTCTGTGAATCTTTACGGAGACATGCTGGCAGAGTGAACTCAGGAATACCCTCACAAAATTTTATGTTTCCAACAACTGAAATGGCACTTGAATTTCTAAAGACGACTCCTATAGGCAACTCTCCTTGAAGATCATTGAAAGACAGGTTTAAACTCTGTAAAAGAGGAACTCTTGAAACTCCTTAGGAACTTGACCAGATAACTTGTTACGGGAAATATCAAGATATTCAAGAGTTTTAAGTTTCTCTAAAGGCCGTAAAGCACCATCAAACGCATTCCCTTCCATATAGAGTTGCTCCAGTTTCCATCATTCACCGAGAGCACTAGGAATTCCACCAGACATACTGTTCTCAGAGATATCCAAGACCTCGAGATTCTTCAAGCTACCAACTTCAATTGGGAGAGGACCAGGGAAGGAGTTGTGCGATATGTTGAGTTGAGTGAGAAATGTAGAAGGACAAACGACTTCCCCAGGTAGGGTACCATTAAGGTCATTCTGTGAAAGGTCCAGTATTTGCAGTCTGAAAGCTTTTGAAACTCAAAGGATTAAGCCCACTTAAATTGTTGTCCTGCAAATGCAGTTCATACAATTTGAGAATATTGCCTATGGAAGATGGTACTTCTCCTGACAATTTGTTTCCATTTAGCTTACGAAGTTTCCCTATCGAATATGGAATAGTAACTATGATAAGGTTCCACTCCGTTGACAACTGAGTTAAGTTGCTGAGGTTTTTTATCCCCATGGGTATGCTACCATATATTTCGTTCCTTCCAAGCTCCAGTGTGTGAAGTTTGGTGGAAAGGCTCGCTATCGAGTCAGGAAAGACACTGTGGAATCCATTATCTGGGAGAGAAAAAAATTCCAGCCGGCTGCAATTGATAAGAGGAGTTAGGAAATTCAAGTCATTCTCATTTCCGCTCCCCACCACTGAAATTTACCCAGTGCAAAAGTTTTAATGGACCTAGATTAGCAGTAACCGGACCAACGGATTTTTTTTTTTTTTTCCTATATCGATGTAATCTAGACTCGATATATTGGATATAGAATCCGGAATCAGTCCAGAAAAATTGTTTCCAGCAATACCTAAATTTGGAGATTTGATAGAGTGAAGCCTATGTCTCGTGGAGTCACCCCATGGAGTTGGTTATACCCAACGTAGAGCTCAATGAGAGATGAATGGTTCCAAATGGGAAAGGTATGGTACCCGAAAGTCTGTTCTCGCCGATTCTTATATACTTTAAGCTCCACATATGGCCGATTGTATCAGGAACACTAACCCTCCAAGTTATTGAAATTGAATGTAAGATGTTGCAAGGATGACATGTTACCTAATGAAGGTTGGATTCTTCCAGTAAGACTATTCAGTCAAAGACCAAGTATGACTAGCTTTGACAGAAGGCCTAATTCTGGAGGAATGCTTCCAACGAGTTTGTTCGAAGATAAATGAAGATTTTTAGGTTTGAACAATGTGATATATTGGTTGGGATTTGGCCTTCAAAGGAATTATTGCTCTGAAAAAGAACTCGAAGTTTAGACAAGCGCCTGAGCTCGTGGGAAAGTTGGCCATAGAAGCTATTGTTTTCAAGGTTTATGACTGTGGAATGAGATTTTCTATATGCGGAGTGCGTTTCAAAGCCTTTCGCTGGCATGATGGTTTCAGTTTGAAAGCAGATCCAGTCTCGGTTCCACTGTGGGTAGAGTTGTCTAACCTGCCTTTGCATTTATTTCATCCTCCTCTTTTAAAAGCTATTGTGAATTCTTTTGTGGTTTCTTACGTATGGATGGTCATACCCGTTGTTATCACGTCCGGGTTATGCTCGTGTTTACGTGGAGATGACGTTGGCAGAAAAGTTATTGAATAGGATTTGGATTGATAGGTCTAATAATAGGGGTTTCTGGCAGAAAATAGAATACCCGGGTTTCAAATACTGTGACTATTGTTCTTTGCTAGGACATCATGAAGAATTTTGCAGGAAAAAGCTAGATCTCAAGGGACATGTGAAAACATCCCACGGTGGAAAAGAAGTGAAACATGAGAACCATAAGGTGGATGTAACGACCCTACTTTAACATATAATAATTTTTAATTAATTAAATATTTATTTAATTTATTTAATTTTAATTTTATTAAATGTGAGGTGACGTCAAGTAGTAAGTGGGGGTGTCTCTAACCTGCTATCAAAACCCTAACAGGAAAGAATTAAATAGGGGCTTAGATCTCTTTTCTCTTGCCGCTTAAACAAAAAAAAGGGGGAGGAGAAGAAGAGAGGGAGAAAAGCAAAAGCAAAAAGGTGAGTCTCTTTTGGTTTTCTTTCACCTTTTAATTGTGAGTCGTTGTTCCCTTGTCTATATGAGTTCGCTTTATTAATTTTTCTTTGTCCTGCAGTTTCTGATTTGACATGTAAAGTGGGTGAAATCATGTTTTATTTATTTTTTTCATATACCTAATCTTGTTTTCCTCGCTATGCGGTTTATGATTTTACTTTGGTATGCAGTCCTTCATGTCAAATATCGAATTTGACAATTGTACTTTCCATCCAAAATTTTACACATTCTTATTAGCGAAATTCTATCTCAATAACTAAACTGAGTGGATGTTAAGCAATGCAAGTGAAAGTGACAATGACTTTTGGGTGTATCTTTTGTGAAAGTTGAAAGTGACTTTTGGGTTTATCTTTTGTGAAGGTGAAAGTGACTTTTGGGTTTATTAATAACAGTTGTGATGAGTGTCTTTTTCCCCTTTCATGTCACTGAAACAGTTCAATTAAAGGGAAGTCTTTAATTGCAAGTTTTTGAAAGAATAGGGGAAATCTTGTTTTTGAATTCAAACTATAGTCAAACCCTTTTTACATTTGCAAATTGAATTGAGATTTTATCTATGGGTGGGTCCCACTGCAAGCCATTTTTTACATTTGCAAATTGATTTGGGATTTTATCTACGGGTGGGTCCCACTGCAAGCTCTTTTTTTTACATTTGCAAATTGATTTGAGATTTTATTTACGGGTGGGTCCAACTGCAAGCCTTTTTTTAATTGCAATGCCTTTTTAAATTACAAATCTGATATTTCATTCGGTTAGTGTCCCACTGGGTCCCACCTTATGAGGATATTTGCTACTTGGAATTAGGCTTCTTTATTAGGGTATTTGCTATTTGCAATTAGGTTTCATACAGTTAGAGTTCTACTAGGTTTCACTTGTGATGATTTTTGCAATTAGATTGTATGTGGTATTTGCAATTAGATTGTTGACGCTTAGAGCTCCTGTAGAATTAAATTCACTGGATCCCACTTATGGTGTTACTTATAGTATTTTGATGTGAAATGAATGTAACTGCGATGGTATTATTCTGCATATTGATTTAGTTATGCACTATGAAAGATTTGAATATTTGAATCAAGGAGTGACTTGATTGCCATGTTGTTATAGAGCATGATTAATGGATATGCTATGTCTTCCTAAAAAATGTGGGTGGATACGATTGTGAATTAACTTATTAATGACAAAGTGTCATTTTGAGAAAATTGAAATATCAAAAATAAATGATATTGGTAACCCTTGATTTCTAAAAATATAAACCACCTGGAATTACATCACTTAGAACTACCACACCTCTTTTGTTTATTATTTCCCCGCTCCTACTAAAGAAACTAAATGACTAGTGGGTCGTCTTGCGGAGTTGGGGCACCCATTTCTTACTAGAGAAACTAAAATAACCTTCGGATTAGTCTTGCGGAAATGAGGTGAAAATGTTATGCCTAAAATAGGCTTTGATATTTATCCGTAAAAAATGTGACGTGAGTTATGCGCATTGATAGCCCCAGGGTGCTTTTGGTACTCATATAGTTAGGAGTATCCGCGATGCATGTCTGTATGTGATGTCCCCACTTGGGCATGGATGACGGAGTAGTCCTCATTTATATGAGAGAGGCATACGGGCATGTATATTCGGCACGGAGGTGGGTGTGAGTGGATCAAAAATAGCATAGGCAAGGAGATTCCGGAGGGAGTCGTGGAGACCAAGTCGGGGGCAACTGATCCAGGAAAGGTGGTTTTGTCAAACACCTTTGAGGCTCTAATGGAGAATACTGAGGAAGAGGAGGATCCTCCAGGGATTTTCAAACAACGGGTCAGAAATTAGAGTATGCTCAAACCGGGGTCAAATCCGAATCTACGGAGGAATGCCTATTAGAGGCAGGGTATACAACTTCAGAGATTGAACAGGTTTTTGGACACCACCCAAAGCTGACTCCAAATGATAAGGATGTCAATCCGGAATCAAAGAGTACCCTTTCTAATCATGCGTCGGCGTCGCAAACTGTTAGTGAAATTCAAGTTGGGCAGCTTGTTTTAGGTGTGAAAAAAGTGTCCGGGCACTCGAGGATGTTTTCGTCAGGTCTGCCAATGCACAAAGCCGAGGAAACGCAGTCTCTAACCGCACAGAATGGGCTGTCTCAGCCAGCCAACAGCACCGAAACAGGGGAGCCTGCGCTCTGTTTCGGTCCAACAGAGGTGGTTCCAGGAACTGTCGCAGCTGGAGCTCTTTCTCTCGTCCGCGAATCAGGTCACTTTCCTCGAACTCGTTCGATTAAGAAGTCGTCTAGTGCTGATGTCACACAGGAAATACGCGCTGACTTACAAGTACCAACTGCTGCGATCCCGACAGCAGGCGCTGAAACAGATCAGCAGGCAGTGTTTGGGTTGTTGGATGATTGTAGGGATGCAGGTTACTCACCCAATGGGATTGAAACAACGATTCAGGCTGCGGATTCAGACGCTGAAGTAGCAGCGGGGCCAGGTTTGTCTACCCCCATATCTAACTCCGAGGAAAACCCAATGCAAGTAGTGGAGGTACTTCGCGCGATCGCTGGTTTCGGAGGACTGGGGGAAGATCCCACAACGCTCATGGCTTGCCTAACACCCCAACACGTTAAGGCTGTGCAATCAGAAATTGCACGAATAGGCATGGAGGCAGTGGTCGCTGAAATTCAATCTTCACTTGAGGAAGCAGCAAAGGTAGGGCAAATCACTAGTGAAAAAGAACAGGAGGTTACCACAATACAGACTCCCAAGGCAGATGTTCCTCGAAGATCCTCTCGAAGCAAGAAGACAAATCCTAAATTCAGGTAACTACTGATGATAATACAAGTAAAATGCAAATGCTTATTAGAACCTTGTATGGATGCTAGCTTAGTGCTAGCATTCAATGGTTTTTATATCAGGATTCATTGTGGTTCGTATCCTTACGACGACTTCTCGTACATCCTGGGGCCCACATTAGGTATAAATCACGTCATGAGAGTGATTAAAGGATTGATTGGTACTTATGAGGAAGACAAGTTATGACAGGTCTATCATGCAACTACTTTAGTAGCAGAACACTTTGCAGGGTTACTCCCCAACTTGGAGACGGTGATTCTAGAACTAATTAGGTTCTTAGTTGTAGATTTTAAGCAAGTTTTTTGTCCTGTGGATGCTGTAACGAGTGAATGTATGAGTGCTTGTAATTCATTTCTTAGGTTTGGGGATCCTAAATAACCCCGCTCGTTTTTTTCTATAAAAAAAAAATATATATATATTCGGCACGGAGGTGGTGCGAATATGGTATCGTCTAAGTGATCATTCCGTTAAAAAGATGAACCAAATTCAAATAAAAATGAATAAACTACGTTTATATTGTTTCTAATCATTTTTCATGCAAGATGGCAAGTCCACTAATATTTCTGCAGGTTAGACTTGCCATAGTCAACTTTCATCTAGTAGGTACAAGTAAGTGCATATTTACTTATTAGAATTAAGATATGAATGCCTCGTGGAGGAACTACCTGTGTGTTTTGATTTCTTTATCGTACTATTTTTGGTCATATCTTGTAATTTCTTTTATTGATTTTTGGGAAAATAAAGAGATTTCACACCAGTTTTATTGCTTACCCAAGTGGGCTTTGGCTTCTTGGGTACATTCCTTCGGAAATGTAGCCGACTAGCTTATTTTCAGGATATATTAATCTCGGGCGGGCTTAGAGCATTTCGTACCATACGTGACGAGCATTGCTGGGAGTTGCGCGTGTTCGAAAGATTAGATCTTTTTATTTGTAGGTGTCAATTTAATTCTTGTAATTCGAACTCGGAGTTATTTATTATTTTTTGGGAGTGATACATTCGTAAATTGTTGAACTTGTTAGCGTTGGCTCTGCGAGTTTTAAAAATTTTCTTCCTTTGATGGACTTTTAGATTAGTTGTGTTTTTCCCTCTATTTGGTAAATTGTACAAATTTATTATTTCTCGTGGATGCCAATTGTTATTTTTCGTGAATGAAAATACATGTCTCGACTTTTGGGAAAACGGATAATCCTACGTGGATTTTTGGGATATTCATTTTTCTCGAAAATCGGAGCGTGGCAATGGAGACCAAGGCTATTAAGCAACAATATGTTCCAGTAGCTCATTAAAACAAAGGTGCAAAATTTGATGTGGGCACGAGTGGTGCTAAAAATGATAAAGGAGATGAGATCAAAGAGAGCATGAGTAAGGCGAACTTAATGAACAACGAACCGGTAAAGGTGGAGATGTCAAAAAAATTTGAGACCCTTACAAAAAATATCGAGGAAGATGAGGACGCTCCAGCGAAGCAACTGGTGGGTAAGAACATGGCTCATGACCGTGCCGTGGCTAGGCAAGAATCCACGGAGGAATGCCTTATGGAGGCGAGGTATACATTTTCGGAGATTGCAAATGTTATTGGCAATCAGGCACAACCGTTACAACAACAAGATGATGTCAATTCAGGGGCGAAGAGTAGTTGTTTCGACGACACGAACAAAAAATTAAAATTCAACATAATCATGCGGCAGCGTCGCAAGGTGCGACGAGTGACTCAAACGGCGAGGGTCAAGTTGGGCATGCTGATTCAGGAATGCAGCGAGTTGCATGTGCAACGAAGGTTTGCGGCGCTCTGATTTGCCCCAGCCAGATCTAGTTTCGTCCCAGCCTGTGCCCTGCATCAAAGCAGGGGAAGTCGCCTCTCCTCATCCAGATTTTGTTTCATCCCAGCTTGGGCCCTGCATCAAAACAGGGGAAGTTTCGCCCCAGCCAGATCACTGTCTCAAACAGGGGACGTGTTACCCCAGGCAACACTTGATTCTCTCGGAGATTTTTCTCCCGTAATTGGCGTGGTTTCTCCTCGATCAGATTCTATTACGCAGCAGACCAGGCCGACTGTATTTACACAGGAAGCAGGGAACCATCGGATGATGAGTTTCAGTCTTTGCTTAGGTTAAAGAGACATTTTGACAAGTACGTTATCAAAACTTCCCCGGATTATAAAAGAATCGGAGACAACTTGAATAAGGCTATATCTTTGTTCAAAGAAAATAGGCTACTTTGGCTGCCGAAATTGAATATCGATACACTCGAAAGTACCAGTGAGGATAGTGATGAAGTCAACTCAGAATCTGAGCTTGGTCCACAGGCAGTGATTAGTGATTTGGATTTAGGGGCTATGTCAGACGGAAAGATGAATAAGAGGCGCCACACCAAAGATATCGGCTTTTGTCCCCGAAAAGCCAATAGAACTAGGAAAGAAAACAAAAGGTACAAAGACTGAGTTTGTTTTTTTTTGTCTAAACTTGTAGTGGTGAATCCTATTTTTTGAAAGAGTTTGTATCGGCTTTTTAGTTAACCCTATAGGGTCAGTCATGTAGCCTTCGGCCGTGAATTTTTAAATGAATAAATGGGTCAACATCCCAAAAAAACTCTGGGATTGTAAGTTCAAGATGGTTACTCTCTAGTTTTGACGATTGCAGGTGACTCCTTTCCAGTTACAGAAATGGAGAGAAGAGTTCCATGAACTCAAAGATCCAAGTGGCTCTTTAGTTATTTCATTGTTCAAGGCCAATAGTGGGTGGTGATCTAATGGAGCAGATTCAGCCATTAGTGAAAGAACCAGAGATGAAGCTAAAAATATCGTTATGTTCTTATCAAAGAAAGACTAGAAGACCAGAAGAGGAAAAAGGTAATCAAATTCATTGATGATTTCTTACATCTATATAACAAGAGGATTGGTGAAAGGTGACAATGACAGTGAGTATTCTGTTTTTAGTGTTTAGAGATTATCATGTCTTGAATGTACAATTATGTTGTATCTAGATTTTTAATCTGAGGTAAAGTCCATGGTTTAAAAATTTTGAATTCAAAGTGATATTATTCCATAAGAATCCAAATTTGTTCTAGGTCATTGAGTGGGATTAGATTTGATGAGTTTCCATGAAGGAAGTGTTCTTGAAAAGAAAGCATTCCCATTTCCGGAGGAATCAAATTGTTAACGGTGGAAGGAGGTTCAATGATGGAAGGCTACCCTTATGGTGTATTGGTGTGTCCGCAACTCTAGCTTTGTTGACTTACAGGGGGGTATTGAATCATGGATTTTAATAGTGTCTGACAGATTTTAAATTCCATTAAAATATTGGGGTATTCAATTAAGGATTTAAAACAAAACAATGAAATCTAGGGGTATTCAAATATAGATTTTAAATGATTGTTTTATAATCCATTAAAATCATGGGGTATTCAATTTATGGTTTTCACAAGTCCACCAAAATTAGGGGGTATTCAAAAAAAGTAAATTTTGATGGATTTGTTGTCTTGATGGACTTTGAAGGATTTATGTATGAAAGGTATAAATATCAAAATCCTTTTCAAATCCAGCCTCTTCCCCTCGGATTTCAATTTCTCTCCTTCCTCTTTCCCACCAACACTGTGCGTACCCCTTACTACTAGGGCTTGCAGGGTAATCCAATTCACAGAAGAAAGAGAAAGAAATAGTAGACATAGAGGAGAGAATCCAACAGCAGCAGCAGCTGCTGCTGCAACAGCACCGACCAATTACCTCTTCGCGGTTCTTGATTAGTTTATGGTATGGAGAATGGATTTGGATCTGATCTAGGAGTGGGGTCGTGAAAACCTGATTAGTTTAATTGAAGAATCGAGTCTCCATCTCTTTGGAGGAGGAGTGATGTTCGTGAAAACCCTAAGCGATCTTGCTTCCGTTTTCTTGCTTGATCTTCAACGCTTGTTTTGTCTTCTTCACTGCTTGCTAGGTAAGAAACTTGAACAACTCTATCTAATCTACATTTCAATCGACAGGAGAACCATAACTCCAAGCAAGGTATGTTGAGAGCACGTTCATTCAGACACAATCGATGCTTGCACGCATGCTTGCCCACCAAGATTCAACACCATTCTTGCTAATTACAGTTCTGCTGTGTAAGAGAACCAATCGATCTTCATATCAACAAGTTTCACGGTGAACGTTGATATGAAAATCACCATGGATCTAGGTGGCCCACTGGAGGAGATGTCATTTGGGTTGGCAATGTGAAAATCACTGCTCAGCAAGTTCTTACCTCTTGAAGTCTTACTAAGAGGTAGGTCTTGATTTTTCTTTGCATTTTATGTTCAAATTTGTTACTAAGATGAAGAGAACAACTCTGGGGAAATGGACAACTAGCTATAAGCTCATAGGAAAAGCTAAAGGTGCTACTTTGAATGTTAGTTTTGGGTTCTTGGTAATTGGGGACATTCCGGCTGAACCGCGTTGGAGTAGTATACCTCCTGAATCTTTGAGCTTGAAGCAGAATAGGCTGAGTATGTCAAAATCAGTGATGGGCCTTCATGAAGGAGAACGCCGCTCGCTTCAAAGTGTTGAAAGTCATTCAGGTGTCCCTAGTCAATGCTCTTGTCCAGCTTCTCGGTTTGTAGATCTTCAGATACTTCATGAAGCTTTGCCAAGTTCGAAGTTGGTGTTTGCGAGCTCGATGACATCACTCTATCAAAGACTTGATGTCCCTAATCAATGTTCAAAGCACTTTCTTCTGCCAATAAGAATAATAGAAATCCATAACAATTCTTTATAAAATTCAGAAAATCCAATAATAAAAATCCATCAAAATTCAGTGGATTTTGTAAAATCCACAAAATCCAATCACTTAAAATACATCAAAGTTCAGTGGATTCTGTAAACTCCTTTGAAATATTTTAAAATCCATGAGATTTAAAGTCTTTCACACTCTATTAAAATCCATAATTGAATACCCCCTGTTATATTTTGTATTGACGCAGGTCTTACCCTGGGCTTTTCATGCAACTCAACTTTTCCTTGCAGGCAATATTAGAGTTGTTGACGCGATGATGCAGGAAATGTCACAATAGGCAGTGCAATGCAATGCTTTGTACTGTGTTGCATCTAATCAGATTGCGTTTGCTCACCTAATTGGCTTGTACACACCATCTCAACTTTCAACTTCTGTGTTGCATCAACAGGGCTGACCAAGAGGTCAAGTTAGAAAAGTGTGGCTTCTAAACCCCAAATCCACCTGAAAAACTGTCCAAATTTGTGTCATACCCATGCTGGGGTTACAAGTTGGCTTGAAAATGTTATATCCTTGTAGCTGAAAGATAACTTGAATCATCAGACCATCTTATAAGCACTTCCCAGTCCATTTTAGGTAGACCAACCAGTCAACAAAGAGGCATTCCATTTTTCTGTGAATCTTTACGGAGACATGCTGGCAGAGTGAACTCAGGAATACCCCCACAAAATTTTATGTTTCCAACAACTGAAATGGAACTTGAATTTCTGAAGACTCCTCCTATAGGAAACTCTCCTTAAAGATCAGTGAAAGACAGGTTTAAACTCTGTAAAAGAGGAACTCTTGAAACTTGACCAGATAGTTTGTTACGGGAAATATCAAGATATTCAAGAATTTTGAGCTTCTCTAAAGGCCTTAAGGCACCATCAAACGCATTCCTTTCCATATAGAGTTGCTCCAGTTTCCATCATTCACCGAGAGCACTTGGAATTCCACCAGACATACTGTTCTCAGAGATCTCCAAGACCTTGAGATTCTTCAAGCTACCAACTTCAAATGGGAGAGGACCAGGGAAGGAGTTGTGAGATATGTTGAGGTGAGTGAGAAATGTAGAAGGACCAACGACTTCCCCAGGTAGGGTACCATTAAGGCCATTCTGTGACAGGTCCATTGTTTGCAGTCACTGAAAGCTTTTGAAACTCAAAGGAATGCGCCCAGTTAAATTATTGTCCTGCAAATGTAGTTCATACAATTTGAGAATATTGCCTATGGAAGATGGTTTTCTCCTGACAATTTGTTTCCATTTAGACTCAATAGCTTTAGCTTACGAAGTTTCCCTGTTGAATATGGAATAGTACATGTGATAAGGTTTCGCTCCATTGACAACCAAGTCAAATTGATGAGGTTTTCGATCCCCATAGGTATGCTACCATATATTTCGTTCCTTCCGAGCTCCAGTGTGTGAAGTTTGGTGGAAAGGTTCGCTATCGAGTCAGGCAAGACACCATGGAATCCATTATCTTGGAAAAACAAAAATTCCAGCCGGCTGCAATTGATAAGAGCAGTTAGGAAATTCAAGTCATTCTCATTTGTCCCTAAATTATCACCACTGAAATTACCCAGTGCAAAAGTTTTAATGCACCTGGAGTAGCAGTAACCGGGCCAACTAAATTTTGTTCCCTACATCAATGTAATCTAGACTCGATATATTGGATGTAGAATCCGGAATTGGTACAGAAAAGTTGTTTCCAGCAATACCTAAATTTTGGAGATTTGGTAGAGTGAAGCCTCTGTCTCGTAGAATCACTTGGTTATACGCAATGTAGAGCTCAATGAGAGATGAATGGTTCCAAATGGAGAAAGGTATGTACTCGAAAGTCTGTTCTTGCCAATTCTTATATACTTTAAGCTCCGCATATGGTCGATGGTATCAGGAATACTACCCTTTAAGTTATTGAAATTGAATGTAAGATATTGCAAAGACGAAATGTTACCTAATGAAGGTGGGATTCTTCCAGTAACACCTTTCAGTCGAAGACCAAGTATGACTAGCTTTGACAGAAGGCCTAGATCTGGCAGAATGCTTCCAACGAGTTTGTTTGAAGATAACTGAAGATTTTCGAGGTTTGAACAATGTGATATATTGGCTGGGATTTGGCCTTCAAAGGAATTATTGTTCTGAAAAAGAATACGAAGTTGAGACAAGCGCCTGAGCTCGTGGGGATGTTGACCATAGAAGCTATTGTTTTCAAGGTTTATGACTGTGGAGTGAGATTTCCTATATGCGGAGTTAAGGTACCACACAAACTCTGGGATTGTAAGTTCAAGATGGTTATTCTCTAGTTCTGACGATTGCAGGTGACTCCTTTCCAGTTGCAGAAATGGAGAGAAAAGTTCCATGAACTCAAAGATCCAAGTGGCTCTTTAGTTATTTCATTGTTCAAAACCAATAGTGGGCAGTGATCTAATGGAGCAGATTCAGCCATTAGTGAAAGAACCAGAGATGAAACTAAAAATACTGTTATCTTCTTCACAGAGAAAGACTAGAAGACCAGAAGAGGAAAAAGGTAATCAAATTCATTGATGATTTCTTACATCTATATAACAGGAGGATTGGTGAAAGGTGACAATGACAGTGAGTATTCTGTTTTTAGTAGTGTTTCGAGATTATCATGTCTTGAATGTACAATTATGTTGCATCTAGATTTTTAATCTGAGATACAATCCATGGTTTAAAAATTTTGAATTCAAAGTGATATTATTCCATAAGAATCCAAATTTGTTCTAGGTCATTGAGTGGGATTAGATTTGATGAGTTTCCATGAAGGAAGTGTTCTTGAAGAGAAAGCATTCCCATTTCCGGAGGAATCAAATTGATAACGGTGGAAGGAGGTTCAATGATGGAAGGTTACCCTTATGGTGTATTGGTGTGTCCGCAACTCTAGCTTTGCTGACTTATATTTTGTATTGACGCAGGTCTTACCCTGGGCTTTTCATGCAACTCAACTTTTCCTTGCAGGCAATATTAGAGTTGTTGACGCGATGATGCAGGAAATGTCACAATAGGCAGTGCAATGCAATGCTTTGTACCGTGTTGCATCTAATCAGATTGCGTTTGCTCACCTAATTGGCTTGTACACACCACCTCAACTCTCAACTCCTGTGTTGCATCAACAGAGCTGACCATGAGGTCAAGTTAGCAAAGTGAGGCTAAACCCCAAATCCACCTGAAAAACTGTCCAAATTCGCGTCATGCCCATGCTGGGGTTACAAGTTGGCTTGAACATGTTATATCCTTGTAGCTGAAAGATAACTTGAATCATCAGACCATCTTATAAGCACTTCCCAGTCCTTTTTAGGTAGACCAACCAGTCAACAAAGTCGAAACAAATCAAACACCTTACCAAAACCTCTCTTCTTCTTTTTCTTCAACCTCTCTACGTGACCAACCACCACACCATGGCAAGTCTATGGCGAGCTGTGACTGGTTCAACCCTCAAACCAGAAGATTACGGAGGCGTGGAGTTCTGGACGGACTCAGAGCGAACCGGGTGGCTCATGAAGCAAGGAGAGTACATAAAAACCTGGCGACGCAGATGGTTCCTACTCAAGCAAGGGAAGCTCTTCTGGTTCAAAGACTCCCACGTGACTCAAGCCTCTATACCCCGGGGAGTCATCCATGTTGGAAAGTGCCTGACAGTAAAAGGCGCAGAAGATGTGATCAACAAGGACTTCTCCTTCTTGGTGTCCACCAATGCAGGGGAAACTTTGTACTTCATTGCTGATGGGGAAAGGGAAAAGGAAGAGTGGATCAGTTCGATCGGTAGGGCTATTGTGAAGCAGTCACGGTCTGTCACGGATGATGAGGTTATTGACTATGATATGAGGGAAGGATCAGATTTGCGAAACTAGGTGTGTTCTGATTGATCATGTTCTTTGTTTTCTGTCTATAATTTATATGAATTTTTTGCATGTATATTTGTCTCACAAGGATTTGGTTCTTTGGCAAGAGATATATAGGAAGTTTTATCTTGTTTATATGAATTGCAGTTGAATTATATATGAAGAAGCTTTGATTCAATTGTAGGGTTCTGTGAGTCTGATTATGTTGCTAATCAAGTTCGGATTTTTAAGTTTTAAGTATAGAATATTGATCATAAACATTAGTACCAACCATTAGAATGCCAAACATATTATCATATAAATTTGAAGGCAATTCATACCCTCAAAATGATCCAACAATAGGGACAGGACAACCCACAAGATTGTGATGCAATGGCATTCATGTACTTGAAGTCTTGAACTAAAAAAGGTTATCTACCAAGCTTGGGTTGCAATCTGGTGAATTATCAATTTGAGTTTTTCAGTTTCAGAGTTAAAAGTAGAGTTTAGGTATCATGTTTTAGTGTCCAGACACCCATCTCCTCCAAAGCCTAATCGAATTAAGGAACCATATCCTCCAAATTAAGATATGCAAAGTCGAATCAAATTCGGTTTAAAGTGAAACCCGCAAAAGTCGAATCATATTTGGATCAAGTCCGCGGCAATGGCCCATTCCCGGAGCTCGGGTAATAAAAAGGGTGCAAGACTCGTATGAAACTGTACAAAGTTTAGGACGAGATTTAGGGCCAATGTCACAGAAGCAACAACCAGATTTTTGTTTGTCTTAATGGCGACTTCTTCAAATCCAGTGCTGGAACATTCTTTCAATAAATCAGAATCAGGTATTCCATTCTTCCCGAATTTCAATCTGCCTTTCATTCCTTTATTAGTTTTAGATCGACATGGCTGATTCTTAGTACTTCCTGATTTCTTCTTGATTTGATTTGGTCATACAAATTTCATTCACTCATTCATTTAGAACATCCAACTTTTTTATTTGCTGTGTGTTGGGTATTTTTTTTTATTGTATTTTATTTTATTTTATAGTTTTCTATAAGTTTGATAGTTGATAAGATGGACGAATTTGTGAATGGTACGAAACCCCATCGCCCCTTTCATTCTGGGGTAATCTCGTAGTTTTTGGTCTGTGAAGATGCTCCATTTTATTTTCCCATTGAAGAATTATTCATCACATGCTTTCACTAATGGCAAAAGGAGAGATGTAAAAACACCCAATCTAATCCAGAACAAGAATTCTAGGCAGTCAGGGCTACCAACCATTTTTTTGCCAGGGTTGAGCTCTTTTATACTTTTACCCCTTCTATAAATGATGTTTGTGGTTATGTTTTAAAGAGAATGAGGAAAAGTGTAAAAGAGCCCAACCCTGACCAAAAAATGGTTGGTAGCTCTGGTTGCCTAGACTTACTCAATTCAGAGAGCTGCAGAAAAAATTAAAGCGGTCTTTCGCAAAAGAAAGACATACAACCAAAATCACCACACCACTACCAAGAAGCTCATGGTACTAGTGACGAATTTGCGAATGGTACGAACCCTCCATCATCCCTTTCATTCTGGGGTGATCTCATAGTTCTTGGTCTACGAAGATGTGTTGTTAGGTGTAAAAGCACCCAATCTAATCCAGAGAGCTGTAAAAGAAGTCGAAGCAATACAACCAAAATCACCACGCCACCACCATGAAACTCATGGTACTAGTGATGACATCAATGATAATACTCCAATAAAAAAAATGCTAGGAAACCAGGTTTTTGCAATCAGGGTAACGTGGCATGATCTCGAAAGAATGATGAAATCGCCAAAAAGTTAGTGTATCTCGAAATAGTAAAAAATCTCTTCTGACGATGCCACATCATCCTGATTGCAAAACTTGATTCCATAACCTCACTCTACTCCAATAGATGAAGTTAAAAGTCCCAATTTGTTCGAACGAGTTAAGGAAGAAGTGGAGGCTCTTGTTCAAGCAATTTATCCAAAGCACAAGGACTTAGAAGAAGATTCTTCTACCAAAAGCTAGGGTTATGGCTTCTATTGCGGAATTAAAGTTGTTTGAGAACATATATATGTTTGAAGGACATTTTCATGCTTTACTTGATGTTCTAGTTTTTTTTATTTTATTTTGAATCAATGTAAACGATCGTTACATGAAGCAACATTGTGGTTGTTGACACATGAAAAAGTTTGAATTGAGGTTCACTCATACTTCATACTTGCTTGTCACAACATTACAACCTGAATGGCATAATTACAGAATCTAACTACGTAGTAATCTTCAAACTTGCTTTGCCAACCTTATAGCCATCTGACCTATTCCCCGCCCCTTGATAAATGTCTATCATTGAATTAAGTTCTGCGACGAAATCTGCCATTTCTGTTTTGTAAGATCACAACTCCACTAGAGCCAGTCAAACAGAAAGGTGTGCAGGTTGGAGTCTTTGATGCCATGGAATATAGGAATATAAGTTTCCAAGTAATTCTACGATGCCTTATTTGAGTGCCTCTTTTGTGTTTTTTTTTTTTTTGATGGGGAGGGGGGTTGTGATTGTGTTTTAAAGAAAATGGGTAAAAAGTGTAAAAAAAAAACCCCAAAACGACACCCAAACAAGGCAGCATAGAATTATCTTCCTTATGACCATCAACTAGGACGAAATATTTTGGTTATGTTTTTTGCTTTGCTTGAAGGAACTCTAATCATGTTTGACAATACTGACACAATGATATAGCTATTGTTGGGGCGTCGCCCTTGGTTCACTGTACATAGAAATGATATTGTCCCCAACTTAAACACTACCTATCGGGCATTCCATCTTAGCCTAAGTGGTGTGGGATTTTTTTCAAAAGACCTTGTTGCTATTAGGAAGTGGATCATCTCGTTACAAACCTTTGTGACAATTCTTCCTTACTTGATATGGAACTATTTAAGCCAACATTTCCCAACAATCTCGAAGTACACCTCCTCATTGAGTCTCATGTGCAACCACGATCATGTGGGTAGCACTCGATGTACGGGCTCGGCTATTCCCGGCATTGTTGGCTCCACCTAGTCGCAACCTCCGCACTAACTTCACCTCGTCCGGACTTGTAGGATATTCTCAGACGCCACCTCGACAAGGATCTGGAGCCTAATCTAGATCATTCATCTGGCGGACCGCGCACCTACGTTGCTCCACCTGGGCTAGCTTGCTGTCATGCGCCTACTCTCCTTGAACAATGGAGGATCTTGATCAGCTAGAGGACCTGTGTTCCCGCCTGGATCTAGCTTGTTGCCCTGTGCCTACGCCTATTCCTTGAATAATGTGTCGCTTGCACCTCCACCTCGCCAAGTCCCTGCCGAACCATTGGCTTTGATACCACTTGTTGGGGGGTCGTACACTTGTGCACACCTATACATAGCAATGATATTGTCCCTAACTTAAACACCACCTATTAGGCCTTCCATCTGGGCCTAGGTGGTGTGGGATTTTTCCCAAAAGGTCTCGTTGCTATTAGGGAGTAGACCACTTCCTTATAAACCTTAGTAACGACTTTTTATTTGATGTGAGACTATTCAAGCCAACACTATCCCAACAGCTATTGCTATACCACCGCACAAGTTTTCACTTATGGCCACGAAGGAATAGAAGCTTTGAAAAAACAAAGTTTGAATTGAGGTCCATTTACACTTCGGGTGTTTCTGCAAACGATTACTCAAAGAGAAAATTATCATATGAAAATTACAGAATCGAACTCTGCAACACTCACTTCGAGCTTGCTTAACACAACATTCTGCCCTTTGAAAACTGGCTATGATTGAAGTCAATTCTATGACATCTACCATTTCCATTCTATCATTTGGTGATTCCACTAAACATGCGACTCCAACTTTCAATACTGCAGCTAAGCACTCATGTAGCCTACATCAGTAGAAGACGTGGATCGATGCTTTCCATCATTGCTTCTGTAAAGAAAATATTTGGATAACTGAATTATTGTTGTTTGACTGAATACAAGTTTATATAAGCTAACTTCTACCTAACCTTGTGGAAACAGGAAACTTTACTTCCTATACAAAATAGTCTTATTTTGACTTTACTTTTTTTTAATTATTCTGACTTTTCTATTCTTATAGTTTCTTTCTTGTAGAGGTGAATCAATCTTGGACTTGGACTTGGCTATGTTGAGTGCAAGCCCTACATATTCTAACACGCACCCGCAAGTTGGACATGTAGACGTAGATGGAATGTGCAGCTTGGAGGAAACTGCGAAGTCCAATTTGGTGAAGAAATCATGACTGTCGAGTGAAACTGCTAATGGTTCGACTCGAGTCAGCATGATTGTCGAATTCTAGATAATTCTAGATGCTTCTGGATAATTCTCGATAAAATTATGGATAATTTGGGTATGAAGAAATCATGACTGTCGAGTGAACGGGTCCCAATTATTTGGACCTAAGTAGGTTGAAAAAAGACATACAACATTGGCAAGAACGACGTTTTGCAGAATATATGACTCATGTGCCTTTAGGTTAATCGTTCAACTCGAGTCAACATGACTCAAGAAATCATGACTGTTAAGTGAACGACTAATGGTTGGATTCGAGTCAGCATGACTCCCCCTCAGTGCGAAGGCTGAAAAAATTGCTTAGCACAAATGTTAGTACTGCATTGCTCAACATTGGTGTTGGTATTGCTCAGCATTGGTGTTGGTATTGTTTTTTTTTTTTTTAAATTACTCAACTCAAATGTTGGTATTGCTCAGCATTGGTTATGGTATCAGTTTTTTTGGAGTTTGTGTGGTGATACGGAGTAAAGCTCATGGTGCAAATAGCGAAATAAAGAGAATTGAATTCCCCTCCAAAACTTCTTCCCCTTTTTTCTTCTTCTTCACTGATGTGTTTCGTTGTTACTGCGACAGAGAATACGAGGGAAAGATTGAGGGAAATGAGGAACTAGATAAATTGATGTAGGTGTGAGATTTGCATCAAAAAGTGGAAAGGTGATGATATGAGGTGTTGGCGTGGTGGTTCCAAAAAGAAAAAGCAAAGTATTGAGATTGAGATTTGTGATTGAAGATTAGGTTCATGATTGATTTTGGAACTTGATTCAGATGGAGTTGTGGCTGTGTGAAAAGAAGATGGCCCATCTTGTTGTTGAACAAGAGTTTGTTGAAGAGACTTGCAAGGTTTGCCATGCTGCATGGCTGATTGTTGAATAGATCCGAGAGGTGGCCTCTGTTGAATAGAAAGCGGAGGTCGTTTGTTGTCCTCCTGGACTATATGCTTCCTATTTCTTCCCTTCCTTGTTTGAGTTGCACGTTGGCTGTGTGTGGCTGCTCTGCTCTGCATGAAGTTGTTGCAATGTGCAATTTATTTATTGCAGAGTCTGTTTGTTGTCACCAACTTTTCTTAATTTTTTATTATTCTTAGAATAATTCTTAGTTTAAAATTAGAAAAATCCAGCCCCCAACATTTTATTATTTAGTTTGTTAATTGTCTTTTATTTACCCTTAGTGTTAGTTAGCAAACCCACTAATTCTCAGTTTACAATGATCCCTACTTAATCTTTACTACGACTACAAAACAAGGTTTTAAGTTGTGTACTAGTACAATAGCGTATCATTGTAAAATTGAGGAGCAACTATACCACTGAAATGGTTAGTATTCACTCCGAAATATCCTAATCTTTGTAATCGATTGAGCTCTGGTGGAATCGTTCCCACCATATTGTTGGTTCCCAGATCAAGAATTACTAAAGGCAACATATTGGCCACTTTCGCAATCAATAATTCGCATAACAGATGTGGAAACTGAGTAAAAACTCAAACATACATAGAACGGTACAATGTGATACTAAGCAATCCATATAAACGAACAAATCCTAGTATGAATTAGTTAATGAACACATGTCAATAATCAAGATAAACGAAATGGTGGCGATATATCATCACTAAAGAAAAGAAAAATCAAAAAGAGAAAAATAGGTATATAAGAAGATGGTGCAACTGACTTTGTAACGAAATGTGATCAAGAGTGTTGAGTTACGTAAAAAAATGTTGATCGTGATCAACAAAATCATCATAGTAGTTGTGTTTCTCTCATATGCTGGCATTTGCTGAAAAAGAACTTGTGTGCAAAAGCCCAGCCCAGGGACGGAGCCACATGGGGGAACTTGCCCCCATTGACTTCAATTTTTTTTTTAATATGGCCACTCTTGTCGACGAATCCGTCCTGCCCCACCCTTCCTTTCTATGTGTTCTCATTTGCTTCCTCTATTTGTTTACTACGATACCGGCAGTCGCCCCTTTTTGCTTGACTTAGTTATTTTTTTCACCATTGCCATCAACAACCAGCAACCACATCAACCTTTTTCCTTCTTTGAGGAAGAAGTTTTTTAAAAAAAAGTATTTTCTCGATGAATTCGTATCTCGAGATCTTGTTTTGTATTTTATTCATTGAATTTTTCTAGAGATACATGAAAATTTTGATTCATATACATGTTTGTACCTCGATGTTCATCTGTGGGTTATTGTTTGAAGGACATTTTGATAATCAACGTGAGCATTTTGACAGTCAATGCACGTTGATTACTAGTCATCGGGAGAGACTATAATAGTGTTCAATGATAGAGTAACCTTTAATTAGCTATTTATGCTAAGTGGCAAATCGCAATAACCCATTTTTTGTCCACATCTAATTTTACATTTGAAATTAATTTTTACCAATTAATTTTTATATACCAATTTGATTTGTCTCCCATATATTTATCTTTTGTGCACCTACAAAGTAGCTTGTTGGATTCATTTTCTTTCCCATAGATTAAATGGAGTTTTGTTTAGCAATTGATGTTTGTATAGTTATTTATGTATTGTTCAAATTATTTTTTTTATTAAAATTATTAATTACTATATTATCATTAATTAATTATGGCTCATTACTCCGCCCCCCTTCAACATAAATCATGGCTCCGTCATTGGCCCAGCCCAATTTTTTGTATTCAAGCTCATGGCGGTTCCAACACTTTGAGGTTGTAGAATAGTGAGTAACCTTATCATATTATGACTCACAATAATTCAAATTTGACCTTTTAGAAATATACCAGTGGTATAACTACGCCATAAACTCACATAGTACTACAGTAAACAAACACATAAAAAATTTAGGCACATGAATAATTGAAACCATGATAAATTGCAAATTATCTATAAAAAAAAATCGAACTAAAAGAAACAGTGAAACCAATCATATATAAAGCAAAATCGTGGGATTACAATGCACATCAGGGAACTCGCGATGTAGAGTAGAGAAAGATGGTGCGTAGTGGACCATGGCAATATTTTACGAGACAGAGTAAAGCCGGAGGAGTGGAAATGGCAACAAAGTCAAACAATCTGAACAAAATACACAATCAAACCCAAATCTTAATTAAAATCTCATAATAAAAAAATAAATGAACAACGATGATAAGCACTGAGTACCCAGATCCTACCTTACACGTGTCTTCTCCTTCAACTTTAACGCACACGACACAGGCGTCAATAGATGCAAACGATAAGTAAACACTGCTTTTCCTACGGGACTTTACATCCGGATGAACTCCACGTGTTAGAACATCGGACACTAAACCCTGCTTTTCGATGTAGGAGTAGGACCCGTGATTATATAATCCCACCGAAACCTCTAGTGTGTTGAATGATTAAGTAAGGTCAGCCAAGCAGCGCTAAAAGTGAAACTCTCAACTCTGCAAAAACACAAATTTTCTAAGCAAAATCAATAGAAATGAAGGCTCTTACGAGCTCTTCCACCAAGTTTCTTGCAAAAACACATAGATCAGTTTCTTCTCCATCCAACTTTCTCAGAAAACCCAAACCAGAAATTCGTTTCTTTCCATCACAGAAAACAGCTAATCATCATCTTGAGTTCTCTTATTCTGGAGGGTCTCTGCAGCAATTCATTTCTGTTCTTGTCTCATCATCATCACAGGTGCTTCCTTCTTTGGGTTTTTTTTTTTTATTGATTTCCTTATTCATCCATGATGTTCTTTTTGTGTTTTTTCTTCTTTAATTTGTGATGGGTTGGTTGTCTGTCTTTTTGTTTTCTTGTTTGTTGTTCTGTAGAATCTAATTTTGTAGGTTTTGTTTATTTTCCTTATTCGGCTAAAGGCTTTCAAGAATATGACCATAGCCTCATTTGACAGCATAGAAATCCCATCCTCCAATTCTCCATTTTATGTAATTGGACCATGCCCTCATTTGACAGTACTATTTCAACCGGTAGACTTGTGGCAGATGGTATAATAACAGATGTAGGATTTTAAATTAGTAGGATTTTGTTTTCCTTGAACTAATATCTTGATTAGGAGATGTGTGAAGAATCAATGTATAAACCCAACATTTGTAATGACATGTTAGGAATGCACAGTGGAAAATGGACTGTTTCTTAATACTGCAGGCTTTTCAAAATTTTGTTCTTGAATGAATATGTCTGTTCTAGCAGACGGATCTGGAATCTGCGGAATCGGAATATGTAGAAGCTCCGCCTGAAGCTAAAGGTAAGTTTTTTGTTCGTTTTCCATATATATATATATATACTTGTATTTGTTTTCATGCCGAAACTCAATGTTTATGGCATTCTTGTTATTCAGGTCAATCAAAGACTGTGCATGTGAGATTACAACTACAGAAGGAATGTATGTTTGGTGAGGAATTTTTTGTAGCTGGGGATGATCCCATGTTTGGACTGTGGGATCCTGAAAGTGCAATCCCTTTGGAGTGGTCAGAAGGACATCTTTGGACTGTGGAACTGGTAAGAAAAGATTTGTTGAAGGCATACATAAGTGTGATTGATTTACAATTTGTTGATATGTTTTGCTTTTGTGATTTCAATAGGACATACCAATTGGAAAGACTATCCTGTTTAAGTTCATACTCAAAGGACCTGCAAACAATATTATCATATGGCAACCAAATCCAGATCGTGTCTTGCAAACATACGAAACCAACAAGACTATCACTGTTTTAGAAAATTGGGAAGATGCTTCACTTCAAATGATTATAGAGGAGCCATTGGCTAGTTCAGACCAGCACATGATGGATAAACCAGAAGAGGAATCAAGCAAAAACGAAGAATCCATCATTACTGAGAACGTTACCTCTGAACCAGAAGAGGAGCCCAATGAAAACGGGGAATCCATCATGGCCAAGAACGTCACCTACACTGAAGAGGAAGCTGTTAGCAACGTTCTTAAGACATCAGTCTTTAAAGAAGACAAAACTAACTCAAAGGAAGCCCATACTAAAGAAGAGACCGTCTCAGTGAAAAATGTATTTCCAGGAAATGACACAGTGGTAACTGAGAAAAAGGCTACATATCCAGAAGAAGATGAAACTTTGATTGAATATAAGGGAGAGCCTGTTTTGGTACCTGGCTTGAATGCAATGCCGGTGATGACTACTGAGGAAGTTTTCATTAAAGAACTGGAGAATCGTAGTGGTGTTGGTACCTTCAGTGGAGCTGATGAATCTACAGCCAATAGCATGCCTGAGGTAACTGATTGATAAGATGTTTCTTGTTTTTGTTTTTTTTCTTTCCTCTGGTTCCTATAATAGTAGTATCTATGCTTCCCGAAGTGAAATTGGTTGTACCGTTCCTTTCCATCTTCAATAAAAAGATTAGATTGCAGTTAGTCCTTGTCACTTAATAGTTTGCATAATTATGTGATGTGTTAAGTAATGCTACTGAGAGTATCACATTATGATTGCCGATAGCGTCAATATTCCACTCTGTTTCATCAAAGGTTAATGTAATATGGGTGCTTGTAACAATCTCAGCTCACATTTTGAATGAAACTACTCATAATCCTGGCTGCATTGCCGGTTTACAATGACAACATATATTGCGAATACCATACTCTCCCTGACGTTATTTTTCTCTTTCTTTGATTCTTAACTTTGCATGGGTTGCAAAACCATATGAATACCAGAACCACCGGAATGAAGAATTTGATGGAAACATTCAACAAGAACAAACTACTGTGAGAATGCAGGACAGTGATGGTTTGAAGGAAGAAAATCAGGTAAATGGACCGAAAGAACACTCCCATTTAATCGAAGAACGAGAAAAGCCTGATCACAATATTGTGGCAAACGATTTACAGTGGAGTAGCATTCTCAGTAAGGATTTCCAGTGGGGGCATGCCACAGTGCGAAAGGTTTTGGAGATATTGGGTTTTCCTTTGCAAAACTACTGAAATTTTGGCAGAAAAAAACTTGCTTCATTACGCCATCCTGTTGTATGTTATATACTATATAGCCTTTCAGATGGCAAAACTGGTGTCATTTTGTCATTGTGTGTTCTGTTTTTCCTAGGATGCCATCTCTCCGAAATAGAATGTACTGCAGCTCAATTCACAATTGAGACTGCCTGTATATATAACCTTCTATTTTTATTTTTTTACCCAGCTGCAATAACACAAAGGTATCAAGTAGTAACTGTCGAATAACACTGCTGAAAGTGAAGAACTGACCACATATTCAATAACCCATGTGATTCTTTCGTTATTTTTGCTGTAACTGTTCAGTTTCAGTTTTCATTCTGACCCCGAAGTTTATTTACACAAGTTGCTACATGTCAAGCAACAGTGGTATTTAGCTAATTCGATTTCCTGGGCTTGCTTAACGTTTACGTATTATGATTGACACTTATCCATATACAACCCAACTTTGGATGCATACACATTTGCGTGCAGGTCATCCATCCTACTATAAAATACCATTTTAGATACTGTACTGCAGATTCTCAGGTGCATGCTAAGCCTATGTCATGGAAAATGTACAAATGCCTCTTCTCGAGAAAAAAAAAATATGTAGCAAGTGTTGGGGGCATTTAACAAATGAGTTCCTTATTCGTCACGCAGAAACCTCACCTACTTGGGCACCATATTTGAGATATTGGAGATAGCCCATTATCATTGACTACTCTAGTACCATATGAATTGAAAAACAAACCAAATAATAGTCTAGGACAAATATAGCTGAGCGCACATTGCTGCAGTGACAAGTAATGTATAGACTCCGGTGCATATTTTGATAAACAATGACCCTCCATTGTGGATCAGTTGCCCAAAATGATTACTAGCTATCCTGACTTATTGTCTTTGAGAATACCGTATGATAGACAATCTTTGAGTTCAATTCCCACTGAAGATAATTTGTACATGCATGATTTGGTTCCAGCTACAACTTGTAACGGAGGGAATACGAATGTAACGCTCTTGTATTAGAGAGTCTAAGGCTGACAGACTACTTTATGTGTGTGGATTATCAAAGATGGCAGACTAAAAAGGAGAGTTATAGTCCTACATCATATATATATATATATATATATATATATGGAATTAGATCGAATATGCTCACTTAAGTTCACGGGCTAATGGATTTGGACAATAATCATATTATCAAATTAGATAACTGTATTCATCTCCTATTAAATACATCGGTTTCAGATCCAATCCATTGCCAGGTCTAATTCCACGCATACAAACATAGGCTTCGGTGTTACCAACCATGATAAAACAGTACAAAATTCTAAATGGCGAGGATAGGGAGGAGGGGGTGGGTGTGACCGGTCATCTCCCTCGAGATGTGTGCCTACACTTTTGAGATGCACAACTTCTTGAATCTCGAGGAGGATGAGTGGTAATAAAAATAACACAAATAAAGAAGCACTTTACTGATTATCAAGGACTATCTCAACTTAATATTTTCAGCGAACTAAGATTCTGGTCCTTATTATTAGGGGTGGGCATTTCATCCCGCGATCTTGATTTCGTTCCGTCCCGATTTTTTCGAATTTTATTGGAATTGATTAATTTCATTCCGATCTCGTCCCATCCCGATCTAAAATGGGATGAGATAAATATTTTCAATCCCGCCAATCCCATCTCGTCCCATACTGATTTTGTAATATTTATTATTAATCATTTTAATATTTATTTTATATATTTATTTTAGAATTGCAATAGTTTGAATGCCCATATAAAGTTTGGGCATAATGTTACAGGTTGTTTTGCTAAACTAAACAAGAATGAAGTTTATTATACTACAAGTTGTGTATTATATTTGTGAATAAAGTCATAATGAATCAATGAAGTCATAATGAAGTTTATGTTACATATTGTGAATGAAGTCTATGTTTATGTTACTGATTGTGATTAAAGTTTATGTTTTTTTATGTTACACATAATAATATGTTACATTACTATGTTTATTATGCTAGAGATTGTGTTTATCATGTTTTGTTGAAATATTTTATTATGTTACACAGTGTTCTAAAAATCGTTAGGCGTTGGGCAGGCGGCGAGCAGGTGCCTAGCGCCCAGGGGCCTAGGCGGGTGCCTAGGCGGGCGCCTAGGCGGTCTTAGGCTTTGTATTATTACTTTAATAATTTACAAAAGTTAAGCATAATACATTATCAATTACATCCAATTTAATGCCAATATATATTTAAAATTTTAAAATATGAAAAATTACCAATCGTGAACAAAATTTATTAAAACTTAAATGACTGAAGTTGGTCATGATGGGTGCTTTATATAAATTTGAACGTGTACTCTTTTATTTTTCTTCAAATTGCATGAATAACCTCAGTTATGTTTGATAAAATCTAAATTAGTAAAATTGGTACCGACAGATCATTTGAGAATTTCATTAAGTAATCATCATTTGCTACATTTAGATATATACTGAATAAAAAATAATTAAATAGTTTATTTCTAAAAAGTAGGAAATAAAATAAAATAAGAACACAATCAGTCATATTAAAAAAAAATTAATTTTAAAAAAAATTAAAAAAATAAAAATCGCCCAGACCGCCTAGAGCCCGCCCAGACCCGCCTAGACCCGCCCAAACAGCCCAGAACCGCCAAGACAGCCCGCCCAGCCATTAATCTGGGCGATTTTCCACCTTCTAGCGCCTAGGCGGCCGCCTAGACCGATTTTTAGAACATTGATGTTACATGTTGTAATATGTTACAAATTGTGTTTATTATGTTATAAATTTTTAAAATAATTTATCAACAGACTGAATATGTTGATCCCGTCCCAAACCCATTTGGAATGAGACGAAGTTGGAATGAAGTCTATCCCGTCCCAATCCCGAATGAGATCTTAAAACCTAAATGATAATTAAGCCTGCTGCTAAAAAAAACCCATGTTATTAAACTGAAACCATGAAATCCATGGGGTCAATGGTATTCAACTGTGACATATATGAATTGAGCTTTTCTATGTGTCGAGGGAAAGGGCGAGGAAACCAGCGAGGGAAACGAGGTGGCGGGGGGTGAACCGTTCACCCCCCTCGAGATGCGCATGCGAAAATCATCTCGAGGGGGTGAACGTTTCACCCCCCGCCACCTGGTTTACCTCGCTGGTTTCCTCGCTCTTTCCCTCGACATTTAGAATTTCCCATATGAATTTCATTACTCGTCATTAAAAAATAAATAAAAAAATAAAAGAACGTGTTCTTAGATAACCAACAAGAGGGAGAATTTTTTGTACCAAAAAAGAAAAGAAGAGAGATCTAGAACCAGTGAACAACCACTTGATCTCATACAATTTCATGTGTAACACGGTTTGAATATCAAAATAAATAAACCTTACTAAGGGCACATTAAAGGGACATGTAAGGGGACGACTTGGGATTTATTATCTAAACCCAAATCCAATTAATCATCTAAACCCAAATCCTTGATAACAGTATAACACATCGCCTTAGTTTCACCCATATTTGATGTAGTGCCACGTTATAGGACTTGAGGCCATTTTTAAAGAATCATGCCAAGGTTGGGCTGCAGGCTCAAGTCCATAAGGCATTTTGCCTGCTCTAGATCTTTTTTCTTTTTGCCTGCTCTATAAGTGCCACCGTTCTGGCCCTAAAATATCTATTACAATTAGACTATGTTTGGATTAGCTTACATTCTGGTTTGCTTTTCTAGAGTTTAATGACATGCCACTCTACAAAACCAATGTAGATGTGGAATAAGTACGCCACTACCTGAAGATAAATGAGACCGCTGACCGTGTTTATGCAGGTCACAGCTCTGTCCAAGCCTTGAGTGAAACAAATAAATTCCTAAAAACTGTTTTATTGCAAGAGGAGAAAAAAATGGCACTAAAATAATCTACTCTGATAATATAATATAAACTAGAGCTAAAATAATGTACAATGAACCCGAAAAAACAAAAAACAAAAACCTTTTTCTCCAAATCTGCAGCAGATGAACAAGATCCACCTTAGAAGGTATGGGGGGAACCTTTTTTGTAAAGTTAAGTCTGAGATCTTCAAATCACAACTTCTTGCTGTTCCAAGGAAAACTCTTGGCTCTTTACTCAGGAAACAGGATCTCCAGTTTTCTGGTACTGTGGTGAAGAAACCTGTAACCCGGGCAATTCGACCTTCAATCTTTTTGCTGAAATGGAGTGTGACAATCTGGAATGACAGAAACAAGAAAACAATAAATGCTAAGCAAACGGAATGAGTTATCATTTTCACATCCTCGTAAATATTTTCTATTTTATTTCATCCTCATAAATTACATTGTGTCAAATGTTTATGTAATTCACTGATGAGCAACCTAACATGTACATCGATGTATCTAAGATAACATAGCTAATATAGAATCACACAAGAACCAGTTACAAACAATTAAATTTCTATGGCACACACTTCAATGTCATTAAAAGGTGTATTCTTCATCATCTGAAGGTCTGAAGTTACAATTATGTGCTATTACTGTGTTTGTGCAGCTTGGGGCCTAAGACTCTGCTTCTTTGATCTAATAGAATACGGAGTACAGGGGCAAGTGTGATTATACGATTAATGTGTATTTTATCACCATATGAAGTACTTCGGGTAGTAAATATTTATCTTTTCTGGAAAGTTGCTATTTACCATATGATATAAATGTAGGAATACATAAGGTACAGTCAGGATTCAGGAACACACATAATCTATTAGTAATGTGCACGTCCTCACATTCAAGTATTCCTTGTCATACCCTAATATGTCATTTTTACCTAATGTATCATGTCCAACATTACAGGACACCTGGATATTGTTTCAAACTGAAGCTCAAGAGCTAACATTACAAAACAATCAAGAAGCTTCTTTAGACTAGGAAATGAATGAAAAATTGCAGAAGCAAGCATATAATTTCAAACCAAACCAGCTGAATCTAAAAGCTCTATTTGTTAGAGATTTAGGTGTCAAAAGGTCATAAAAAACTTGCAACAGTTTCTTGCATCCATGTTTCTCGAACTCCAAATCATTCCTTCCAATACATATGCTAATAGTCAATGCATCATGAAAAATTAACCTACTACTTACGAAGATTCAGGTCAATTAAGATCCTTACATTCATGTTATCTCACCTTGGTGAATTAGGACGCTTTTGTCTTTGCTGAGTCCCCAAGGATGCTGATCCCCCAGTTGTCTCTTCAGCAGCCTGCAGAACATGCCTCACAATTAGGACTATAAACAGAACCTTAACGGCACCACATGGCTATAGCAAGTTTACTTTGAAACACCAGGTGAGATATATCCCAGTACTAAAGAAAATGCTTTAGGCCCAGTAGAGATGCTAACATGCTGTAGAAATAGTAATCCCACATGCCACAAAAAATAATTTAACATGTCCCCATGAGTATAACTAATGATGTCAAATTTTAAAATGCATATCCCACCAAGTCTTAGATGGTGATCAACGCATAAATGTATCCTGAACTGAAAATAAGGTCATCATGAAATACAATCTAAAAAAGTTATGTTCCTAAAGTAAGAAACACATATAATATAATATCATCAACAACTCCACCTCAGAAATACTAGCATCAGGCAGAGCTTCTTTCAAGGGCAGCTCCTCGGTTCCAGGATCGACATCATCCCACAAGAATCCATTTTCATTCGCACTAGGAAGCTTATTTAGATCTCTATCCACTAAACCAGATCTAGGTGTAATGTATGACACATATTCATCTGCATGATCAGGTAACAGCATCTGATTACAGATCCATATTACTGCAAAAACTAATTAAACTAGACAGATCTATCAATCTACAAGATGAAAGGCACACATCAAAATCAGACACATATAGAGGACAGGTTACCAGCACACAAATTTTCACTTGCATAGAGTAGAGTTAAAAGCTCACAACTGTGATGATCACAAAATATCAGCTTATTCAAGTGTTTTTAGCTATATCACCATCATGTTAAATTTATGGTCCAAATGGTAACAATCTTCATTTTTAATAATTTTCGGGAGCTCAGACATTAAGCCATATAAGGAGGGTGCACATTTTCCTTACAGCTCACACCAGCACAAACAAAGTTCTCTTGTATATAGCCAGACCTAGTGTCATCCTTAAGTTGCACAGTCTGCATCTCTCCCGTGATTGTGTTATGGCAAGCAACTTTGAAGAGCCAATATCCTGCCCCTAGTCTTTCTTGCCTCAAGAGAAAACAGGTTATTTACCTTTTGGCCCTCATTAGCTCTTGCATACTCCTCCATGGGTGCCAACTAGCGGAAATCATCCCAACTTTTGTAAAGTAAAAAATGTCCTTCGTTAAGGATCACGTGCAACTCACGTGAACTAATTTTTTTTAAACTATTGCGTTGTGTTGTGTTGTATTGTATTGTACTATATCATCCTTCGACAAATATGTACTTGTTGTAAGATCTATTAGATACTCCATATTCCATTACTAATCTTCTCCCATGTGAAAAAACCATATTTATCAAACCCCCAAGGCTTATATGCCAAAGGTTCTCACTCGATGTTTACAAGACCATGGAGAGACAAGGTAGGGGGAGGATGGTGATGATGATGAGTGGATTCCCAGTTTCAGTTTACACTTGTCCTACCACCACCACTCTCTTGCTCCCTTCCTTCTACTCCACCATTAGCCCACTCTTTCACAGAAGATGAAACATCAAAAACACAGTCCAAGCTAAAAGAAACCCCCATTCCCATCTTTGGTCTTCACTCAATAGCTCTTACGTTTATTCAACTTTTATACTCGCACAATCATATTACAATGCTACAATGTTGATTCAAAAGCTTCAGAAGAGGAAGAGGAGTCATTCCAAGTTGTTAATTTCTATTGTTTTGTGCTCACTGAGGACCCAGAACAGCCAGTCTCCAACCATCTCGCATTCTTATTGAACCTATACCATCTCGCATTCTTATTGAACCTATATTTAGATCTTCTCATATTGCAGGTTTCATTACCAATTGTCTCCCTTATGGGAATGACAGGCATACTTACAAGTGATTATCAAATAACTTTGGATTGATCTGCTTGAAAAAGCTTTTTCAATTTCAAATCATCATAAAAATCTCTCATTTACACATTGAATCTCCAAATTTGCTCCTCCATTTCTCTTCTTCAAAAAAACTTTGGATTGATCTCAGTGTTTCAATTCATGATAGAAATCTCTTTTTAGACATTGAATCTCCAACTTTGCTCCTCCATTTTTCTTTTTCAAAATTTCAATTCAATATTTATTCGATCTCTTATTCTAATTGATCATGAAATTTATCTTCCTCTCCAACTCTCTAAGACTTCTTCCAACTAGGGCTGAACAAAAAACCAACCAAACCGATCGGTTTGATTTTCGATTTCTACGTGATTTTAACCGACAAAACCGAACCGACTAAATATATATAATAAATAATATATTTCATATAAAAGTATATTTTTATATAAAAATAATATAATATGTTTAAAATAGTCAATCGGTTCGGCTATATTTCGATTTTAGTAGGTTCGGTTTGGTTACAGTTTGCATAAATTAAAATCGGTTCAGTTTTGTTAATGGTTGGTTCGGTTTCGGTTTGAAATTTTTTAAACCAACCAAAGTCGGTTCGGTTCACGGTTTAGATGAAAAACCTAATCGTCGATTCGATTTTCAACCCTACTTCTAACCCCATTTCTTCTTTTCTCTAATTCGTTCAAAGATCGAATTTTCGATGTCTTCGAAGAACAATCTTCGAAGCTTTTCTGTTTTGTTCAAAGATCGAAGCTTTTGATGTTTTCGAAGAACAATTTGCTTCAATCACCCCAACTATGTACTCATCTAGTTGAGTTCTGATCCAAGCAAGGGTCGAAGTTGTTCTGAGTTCTTCAGAAATGCCTCCGAGTCAGACCGCTCGGGCAAGTAGAGATTCGCCGCAACCTGACACTACACGATCACCCCAATGCCACCACCATCGCCTACACACTTCTTCTCCAAGCGACAAATACTCCAGCCACTGCAACAATCACCCCCACGCTGCAGCCGCCATCACCTGCTCCAATTCTTTTATTCCCAAACATTCCTCTTCCTCGGCCCTCGTCTTCGTCAAATGTTCAAGAACCAAAACCCTAACCTGGAACCTTCGAATGAACCCCCCATTGAATGAGTTGAGAGTTGATGAGGGTGATCTTTGCAGAGAGGATCCCATAGACCTTGCTAATGAACCCCATTGAAGCTCGCTCTTTCCGTAGTTCAGGGCCGAAAACAATGTCCATTCCTACAAATCTCCCTTGCTTACGGTCATGAATTCGTACGTTTCTTCTTCAAATCTGTGTGAAAGGTTTCTGAAGAGATTGAAGAGAAACAAAAAAGGGAAGGTCAAAGGGGATTCCACCATAGTTGAGGTCAAGCAAGGTAAAAAAAGGACTTTCGATCGCATCCGTTGATTTGTTACATATCAACAATACATGTATGACAAACCTGAGATCCATTTCTCGCATGTGCGAAGCGCGTGTGGTATTTTAGGTGATACCCCTCATTGAGTGGCATGTGAGGGTATTTTTTACTTTACGCTAATCAAAGGCATTGACTTAATAGACAATCCTCAAAATGGGAGTCTAACAAAATTTTGAGAACAAATGGTACCCATGGAGCAAGAGCTAATGGGGACCAAAAGATAAATAACCCGGAGAAAAAAGAAGCGCATTTGAAGAAAATTGAATAAATAACTTGTTAAGCTCTTTGATATAACCCTCTACTGATTATGCATTTAAGCTTACTAACCAGAAAGGTAATTGTGTTCAAATGGTTTTTTCACAAAAACATGCAACAAATTTTGCCATCAACGGCAAATACATTGGGAAGCCAGCTTCCCAGCATTGCGACATATTCTTCAACTTTTATGAAAATCCAGTTAATAAATGTATGGAAGAGAAGAATCGTGAAGGAAGCTCATTTGAGCACAATGATTTTAAATAGGATGTGACTACATCTATTAGTATCATGTAAGAAAATAACTGCATGGTATAACTTACTATCCAATAGGGAATCATATTTATCAGAAGTAGGACACCAATAGGGAATCATATTTGTCAGAAGTAGGCCACTATGACAGAAACAAAGAACCAACTCAAAACAGGAGCTCCTAAAAATTAACATGGAACGCATCGGATGAAATTATTTACCATTTGTTAAAATTGGATCCGAAAAATAAATTTGGATCGGTTATGGCTGTATTGAAACCTGCATAGATCCTATGTGCATTAATGTTGGAGTTATTTCAGCATTGTTCCTTGGTGCCCCAGACTTGCTGTTTAGTGGAAGCATCTATGTAGAATGGAACATGCAACTCTGCTAAGACAACCCTAAAGAGCCTGAGTAATTTGCACACTCGGTATAACCAAACATGGAAGTTGTCAAGCTGAAGGCTCCCCTAAGGCCACACAATACTCGAGTGAACACTCAAAACCCCGGAGGAAACTTTTGCCTGAGATCAATCCAACTTGCACAACGTGTCACTGCAAGCAGTGGTTCGACACTAGGCAATATCTCAAGGGAAGTTAGCCATAGCACACCAAGAACCCTAACTATGCACACTCAACTGGTGAGACGAGATAGCCGAATCCGCTAATTATAGGCATGTTGACACTAATCAATAACTCATCATGCATGCACATCACTGTCGTGGAATGCATATGGCCATGAACAAAGAAGCATTCATCAAACGGGAGTCTTTGACACAGTTTGTTTTTTAGGCTTGATTTGATCCCTCTCACCTCCTTTTGAGGGGGTGTCCTTACAATCACTCTTCTGACAATCCACCTCTTCCACATAATTTTAGGTTAAAGAGCATGCCCACATTTCTATAAACAATTCAAGAAAATACTATGTAACAACGAACAAAACCAACACACATGGTGTCGCACATTGTCAATCAAACTAACCTAATATGGGGTCACGCCTGAACATTGCCATACTATTAACTTTTTCAACAAGAAACTCTTCATTATTAATTAGCTCAACACTGCTAATTATGAATTACTATTTCCCATAAAATTTATTTATAAAGAATTGAAACCTCTAAAAGATAGTATATAAATAGTTAAGATTTAAGCATGAAATGTATGTTGGAGTGTCCAACACATTTCGGGTGTCGGAGAGTCCAATATGCACCCGAGAAACGATATTTTTTTAAGAGAAAGTTTATACAGTAAAGGATGACATGAAGTCAGTATTTTCCAAAAGAACTACTCTTACTAAATTGATGAAACAAAAGATTGGGATGATACCAGCCAAACAGCGAAGGGCATTCTGAGCAGCTTGTTGCTGAGCATCTTTCTTTGTTTTACCCATCCCAGCAGCAATCTTTTGACCGGTAAACAAAACCTTAACCAATCAAAAGCCACATAAATTGTTGCAACTTTTTATATATCAAAATAAACCATCAGAGAAACCAATTAAAGGAACAATTGTGACAAATAAAATCGAATTTTTTTAAACATTACAAAGTATGAATAATAACAGTAAAAATTGACAGAAACTAAGCAGTCAGAATTCTCACTTACCTCAACAGAGAATTGCAGGTCCTTACTGGTGCTTACAACAGATCTGAATTCAATCTACACAGCAGGAATAGATTAAATTTCAAATCTATGAATATAGAGCAAGAATAACGCTATGACTGCCAAAAGACAGATTTGCATACCTTTGATCCACATCTCCGCCCAATTTCTTGAAGTACCCCAATAGATATAAAAGGAGGCACCAGACTACTTTTTCCAGCTTCAGTCGGAAGCGCTTTGCTGCTGGCTGATACTTGATGACCAGTTGCATTACCTTGATCAAAGTGGGAAAATTTCTCAGGTCTTTTCCATTAGCATATTTATTGAGAAATAAAAAAAATAAAACATAACCTATTAGTAAAGAAGAGTCAAAAGGGGAAATTTATATTTTGACAAAGAAGCAAACTCAAGTCTCGAATGGCAGATGTTTTACAAAGATAGTTACCAACATTGTTGTGTTCTACTCTCATTGGATTATTTTTAAATATTATCCCATAAAATTATTTATGTGGTATCTTCAAGGCTCTAACCTTTTTACATTATATGAATCAACCATTCATTAAGGCATGTCAAAATACTGATCCATTTAGTGAATGATCCTGTGAAACAACTCACTTGTCGTAAAACATGAGGTGGCTGCCACCTATTACTTGTGAGATGACTCACTTCTTGAAACATGAACATGAGGTGGCTGAACCACCTATATGCATGTCCCTTTGACTAACCCATGCTGTTTGCATACTCACCTCTACTCACCTAGGCTATATGCCGATTCATCCAAGCTATGCTAAGGACTCGAAGATGAACCATGAACTCCGTCCACACCCGTCCTTTCCTACAGCAAAACAATTGTTTCCTACTAAGAATACTGCAATAAAATCATCAGTGTACACCTTTCCTCCAAACCTGAAGTGTGTCATAGTTCTCTCAAGCCACACACCCCTACTTAGTGCAAAACATAAGAGATTGGAGAGCCTCTCACTTTTGCAAAAGCATGCAGACAAGCTTAATCCAGTGAACAATGCCATAGCTTTCAGATGGATGCGTGCATGACCCAGCTTACCTCAAACTTTACCAGAAGGAGATTCAGACCTGTATGGTAAATGGGCAATGAAGAAGGATACGATCTAGAAATTTCCCATGAATTGGAATGAGGGGCCCACTCACCATAGAGTTTCATTGCCAGAGGGAATCTGCTATAAGAATAAAAATGGAAAACCAACTTCAAAATTTGTATTCTAATCTTATTTAGCTTCACCTATGTTCAAGGATGCATGGACACGCGTCGTGTCGGACACTAGCGTGACACGCCAACTCGACAATTTTCCAAAAACTATGACTCGGGGATACGACGACACATCATACTATTTTTTTAATAATTCATATAAACATAAATAATAATCTAATGTAGTGTCATCCTAGAGTGTCTCAAGGAAGATGACACTCTGTTGCAAGAAAAAAAAAAAAGTTGAGAAAAAATATACTAGAGAAGTAGAAAAGAGAAGCAATTGAAAGAAAAGAAAGAAGAAGAAAAAGAAGCAACGATTAAGAAGCATAGACTTCCTCTATGCTTTAGTGGTTTTTTCTGCTATTTATCTTAAATTGCAATTGAAAGAATCATTCACTTCAAATTGATCAATAATCAATCAATTAGGTGATTCTATGCAAACATCTAAAAGTAATAAATAAAACAAAGTTGGTTTTTGAGTTTTGACTGTGTCTGACACGTTCACCACATTGATCATTGTCTAACATCTACCGACATGTTGACCAAGTCAAAGGCGTGTTGAGCGAGTGTCGGTGTTGGATGCGTGTCGAACATGGATATGACAACTTTTTTTAAGAGTTTGTGCTTCCTTGGCTATGTTATATTCTTTTACTTTGGTGAATTGAGAAAAGTATTACTCACACATAGATCTAACCTTTTATAACAAGAAAAAAACTTCACACCTAACCCACACAACCGCTGCGGAACTAAAACTCTTAAGAGTAATATATTCATATTTTGCTCATCCTTTCTCACACTACCCCTAAAGCAGAAACTTACACACTGTTGGACAAACAAAACAGGACAACCTGTTATGTCTTCCAACAATTACTCCAACTAGCCAAATCTAAGTCGAAGACATTATCACAAGCACGACAACATGAACCAAAGCCAGCAACGTGAACAAGTTGAAACTAAACTCGGTCACAAAAAAACCCTTAAATAAAACTTTCTTTAATCTAGTTAGGGAAAATCCTTAACTCAGTCGTGAACTAAATTAACTCACATTTTCTTTACTGTTTTACCCAATCCAGAAAACACCCTATGGTTAATTTTTATTTTTTAAAATATTTCAAAAGAAAAAAGTTTAAGACTCAAAATTGAAAAAACTTAGTAAGACTGGCTTAAAGAAAATGAACAAGACACATTTAGCCACACGGACAACAATAATGCAGCCACAAGCAGGACTCACAACTCACAAAGATGCATGGATGCGAACATGACGCTGAGTCGATAATTTTTCAAAAACTAGGACTCGATGACATGGCGACACGATTTTTTTTTAATAAGTCGTGCATATAAACTATAATCCAACAAAGAAGAATTTAAGTAGCAAGGAATCAGTATGAAGATGAAAATGAAGCACAACCCATCTCTACGGCAATGTCTTTGTTGCAAGTAGAACAACATGAAAAAGAAGAAAACAAAGTCGAGAAGAAGAAGATGTACAAAAGTGGAGGAGATGGCACTCTGTTGCAAAAAAAAAAAAATTGAGAAAAAGTAGTGGTAAGGAAGCAAAGGAGAGAAGCACTTTAGATGGATTAACAACCTCAAAAGTAAAAAAAACAAAATAAAGTTGGTTGCTGAGTTTTGTATTGTAGGCGTGTTCGACACGTTGATCAAGTATCTAACGCGTGTCAAGCAAGTGTCATTGTTGGATACGTGTCGAACACGGATTAGACAAATTTTCCGAAGAGTTTGTGCTTCCTAGCAACTCAACCATACGACAAAAAACCTACCAAGTCTTGTATTGTAGGCGTGTCCGACAAGTTGATCAAGTATCTAACGCATGTCAAGCTAGTGTCATTGTTGGATGCGTGTCGTTTAGACAAATTTTCTGAAGAGTTTGTGCTTCCTAGCAACTCAACCATACGACAAGAAACCCGTACTTACACCAGATATTTCGCTTAATTGAGAGAAACATAACCTTTTACACAATACGAGAGCTTGATACACCTGACCACACATAAGATGTGGATCTAAACATGATCATACTCTAATCGTACTTTTTAACACTAATCTTACAGTATGTGTATGTCCTCCTTGGCTAAAACTAATTTTTCTGAGAACTCGAATTCTAAACACTGTAGCTAAGCTGTTTCTTATTTTCCTTTCTTTTTTATTGGAAATGATGTGGCTGTTTAAATAGTCAAAAGATAGAAAATGCAGAAAATTTTTGGTATAGTATGTCAAAAACATAAGAGAGCAAAAAAAAGAATTAGATTAACAGCTGGATACCTGAAGTCAAAGGCAGACTTGAATCTACATGGTTATGTTTCTTCCTTTCATGACCAAGTGCCTGCAAAGAAGTAAATTTTGAGTGCCCGACTTTTTTTGATAGATCATATAAATTATTATAGAAAAATGCCACAACTTGACACTATACAGAATTACTGTTAACCTCTTCAGTTTTGGCTTCATATGCACGAGGTGTGACAGACAGCATAGAACTTTCAAGGCAGTTGGGCAGATTTTGTTGGACTTGTAGTTTATCTTGAGCTGAATTAGATTGCCAACTTAGCCCCGCGTCTCCATTATTATGCTGCTCATTGTTGGAAATATCTTCTACTAGCCAACCTCCAGGACCTTGTAATGATGATGCAGGTACTTGTGAAGGTGTTTTTGGTAAAAAAGGACCAGCTGAACTTTGCTCATGGAATCTTCTCCACGTGTCAGGATTTGTTTCAGATGAGTTGACTTCTATCCCTCCAGAAGCTTCAGGCAAACTAACCTCTAAAACACACACAAAAAACCCATAGATATGAGAACAATATGAGGTGTATCTGTACCACGTATTAGATACGAGAAGGGATACTTACTCTGTACAGGCAAACTTGTTCTAGAAGTTCCAGGAACAAGATTTGGCGAGACTGTAATAGGTGGGTGAGAAATCTCAGGCCTCATGTCAAGATTAGGAAAATCTACTATATTCCTCTCATCCTGAAAGAGATACAGAATTACAGAGAACAAGAATTTTGAAGTCCACATATGGAATAGAAACATGTCATAAGCTAAAATGAAAGATGGGAGTCTATTTAATAAAAGACCTCCTGTGGGTAAGTGAATTCAGCAAACCACTACCAATTTATTAAAATGCCAAATGATAGTTAATCAAGTAAACGTTTTATTAGCAATGATGAAGCCAATGAAATAGTATGCCACAATATACTGACAGTGATGAAGAATTTAATCAACGAAGATAATTACCAATCTGTTCAATCTCCGTTCCACTTCAGGGCCATTCATACCCTCAGGAAAGAGAATTTCTCTATTACCATATGGAACAAAACTAGGATCCTGAAAAATTGGTGAAATTAGTAGGTACAAACCCCAAAAATATTATTCTTTAAAAGTTTGCGACAGAAACATAAATAACTTGATTACCTCTGACATCATGTAGTCACTGACATCGGGTGCATAAGGTAAATTTGCAATCTCATCTTCATAGCAGATTTCAGATATTCTTCTTAGCAAATTCTCATCGAACTCTCTGCCAAATGACATAGTACATATATCATGTCATTAAGAAAAACATGGTAGAAGGGGGTTTCAACTGTGCTACTTTAATGGACTCACTTGAAAAAACCTGCTCTGACATTGCAAGCAACGTTTCTCGCTACACACAATACTGGCACAGCATTTGCAGTCTATCAAAGAAAAAATCAGAAAAATCAGTTCTTTTTTAGAAATTACAGATAAATCAAGTAACAACATTCCACAAAAGTAAAGACTTACATCTGCCTGAGGAGCATAATAAGGAGTAAATGGAGGAACAACATGAACTCGAGGCTGGTCCATATCTTCCCATACCTTCAAGCGGTCATCAATCACCAATGCCATCTTAGGATGGCACATTCTATCATGGAAGACAGTGAGCAGAGATTTCCTGGAGCCTACCAAGTTCAAGAAAACCAATAAGGGTCACAAAAAGAGGGAGAAGCCCAACTACGTCTCAGAAGAAAAGAGTCAAGACAAAATAATTGATGAATGGTAAATGTATCCATCAGATAGATAATCAAATCATTTCTTTCTAAATCACCCATGCTACAGTTCCCTGCTCAAGGATAGGGAATGTGTTTAAAATTTTAATTGAAGTGCACAAGCCTAAAGAATAATTATCTAGATAGCATCAAATTGTACATTCTCTTCATGAAGATATTGCATAATGGAAAATACATACATATAATAATTAATAATAAATAAACAATAAAAAAAAGAGAGAAGAAGATGAAATGAATGTATTTAGAAACTCTTGAAGAAAATGGGCATGGGTTTTTACTTTTTATCTACCATTTGATACAAATTGTCTAAATGAACGATTACCAAAAGCCATTTTGAAGCTTTTAGGGCTAGTACTGTATAAAAAACAACTAACCTAATTTAGCTATCAAGCACAATTATATATAGTAAATAAACAAATATACCCCTCAGCAATATGTGTTACCTGATTTTACACATACAACCCGATCTAAAAGTTTATCTGAACTAATTAGGTGCAACTCGGGGTCGAGAAGTCTCCATATCTCTAAAGCATAATCTCTCTCCGCCATTGTACAAACATAAACTTCAAAACGCTTGCGACCTTTTGCCGTTAAATAACTTCTTAAATCTTCCCAAGCAGGCCTTAACCTTACAAGCACACTTGTATCTCGAATCTGCAGGGCGTGAAAGGAATTCCATTAAACAGATGAAAAGTATGAGGTTCTCTCAGCATTCACTGTAAGGTTTAATTGTAAGTTTATTCACTTAAGAATTGTGATCCACAGAAAGAACCTGGTAACAGGTCAAAGGCCAATCACATGTTAATAACTGCATTAAGTACATTAAAATTCACTACAGTTATATTAAAATGAGATGTATGGATAAAGAACCTACCCTAACAATAATTGTAAACGGATAAGGAAATCAGATCTCAGTATATTAACTTATCAAGGAAACCTACCTCAATTACTATATCCATATGGTAGTAAACTTTGTCTAACAAAAAGAATTATATCCATGTGACGTGCACACCAGTATAATAAAAATTTTAAATAAATTTAAAAAAAAATTCAGGTAAAACCTAAAGAAAAACCCTGTACCTGTAGTAATAGAAGAGATTTTTACAGGGCCAAAAAGAAAAACCTGCATAATCAGGTTTTTTACATTGATTAATATAAAAGATCAAGGTTTCAGGCCGTTTTACATATGAAGATCACCATTTTTGGTTGCCTCCTTTCTTATGAATGGTCGATCTATTCTTCTTTCTCTTTTTTTTCTTTCTTCTCTATTTTTTCCTTCATCTTCTCTTCTTATTCTTCATCTGCTGCTGTTATTCGTTCCTATCTCTTCTTTTCTTTTCTTTTTTCACTTTTGAAAAAATATAAAAGCTTTACAACGCAATTATCAGACAGGAAGCATACAGCGCACATCAGATGTCAAAGCGTACACTTTTGCAGAGCCCCTCTTCACGCCTGAAGGTGTTTTAAGTGATCCTCGTCTCCAAGCCGCAAGGCAGCAAGTCTTCCACATTTTTGAAAAAATTGATACAAACTATGAAATTCGTGAAATTAAAGAAGAATTCCATCAATTTTGAGGTCTGGCAGACCTTGCAGCAATCACAAACACGAAATCAGATACTCAAACCCTACCCAAACCAAACTGTTGATTTTTTCTGTATATTTTGTCAAATAAACCACCCTCCAATTTTGGATTTAATATGCAATAATTGCCAGGTTCAGTGGAAAAGCATTCTGCACGTATCGCAGTGGTTAATAAGGTTTCAAAAAAATTGATTGAAAATGCAACAGTGAGAGAAAGGAAATATACTAGAAACTTGGGAGATGGTAAAGATGTTGTCACTGGCAAAAGAGTTCAAAATTCAAACATACATGATACACCAACTTAAGAATCAAAATCACTTAAATTGTATAAATAAGAAATGTCTAACATAAACATAACCTCCGTTTAGAAAAATGTGGGTAACACAATTCAGAATTTAAGTAGGAAACCAAAACCAATAACAATAAGAATCCCTTCCACAACTACAAATCATAACCCCTAATTAAACCAATTCTAAATAGGATAGAAATAATTACGCATCATGCTCTAATAGAACACAAACTGAAAAAATTGGACTCAAGTTTATGAAAAGATTACAAGAGAAACAATTCATACCGAACTGAAAAGAGGCAAAAAAAAGAGATTGTTGACCATTCTCCATGAAACTTGTCAAAGTTGTGCAGTGCTGCTACAACAAAACAGCAGAGTAAAACAAAAGATTGTTCCTCCATACTTCCAGTCCAATGTCAATAAGACAACACATGTGTTCCTCTTGCTTTCAGCCATTGACGTTTCTCCTCCAGAAGCTGGGCTGCAGCAACCAGTAACATGTTGTATACCATCTTAGTATTATCAAAAAGTTTTAATAATATTCCAAAGCATTGAACCTTCCACCAACCTGATGATATTATGTATGTTTTATTTCTCAGCATTTCTAATCAGTGGAGTTCTATCCCCTCACAAACATTTGACGACTGCGAGTTTTTCCCTCTTCCTAAATAGACTCTAATCCACCTTTTCCATCTCAATCATCCCACTCCTAAGATTTTTATCCCTTTAGATTTTTCATAGTGAGCATGAGGTTTAAAGCCTATACTGAAAAGTGTACGAGTTCCATCAGTCAAAGTTCCTACCACAAAATCTCACTTTTATTGTCCACACAAGTTAAAGCTACATCTGGCAAGTATCTCTAGGTATCACATGGAAATCAAGAAGATTGGATTACTAGAGTGTTCTACTTGGAGCGGCGATAAAGGCTTACGCGATAATCCCACATTGCTTGTTTCATGGCTATCTTTTGTTGGACCAAGCCTCCACTGCCCCCATCCTTTCCAATTGAGTGTCCACGACTAGTTAAACCCCATGATAACCACGTTGACCATTCCTGCCCACCTAGGTTCTTGTCAAAATGTATCAGATTAGTCAATAGTCACCCAAATACAATATGAGAGTCCCCCGAATATACACCCATGTGATTTTATTGCCCAAAAGTGGTTTCTATACCTTATTATTTCCAACTTCCGAAGGCATTAGTGGAGGACTAATATCAGGATTGAGTCAACAATTAAGGCAGGTCATATGTGCCAACAAGCAAACAGACTCCGAAAAAACTTATATCACATAGGTTGTGAATCCACTTTGTCTGGAATAATGAGCTTTGGCAAATGATGGAGAATATGGTTGAATGAAATTTTCCACCTTCTATTTCCCTATTGTTGTACTTTAACCCTAAGGGTGTAGAGTCAACACATTTCATGAGAAATATCTAGCTCTGGATTTTAATGGCATATCAGAAAATATCAACCCAGTTCAGATGATACAACAACTCAAAAGAAAGTTCTCCCTTGTGGGATACGAAAAATAATATGGAAATACTTTTATATTAGGAGTACGCTTTCCTTGTTTGGTTTGGACTTGTTTGGCCTAGACTTTGTATGTAGGTTCAAGGCATATAGGAGGAATCAAAGAATTTAGAATCAAGGAGCAAGATCCGACATGTAGACTCAGAGCTTGTTCAGCATAGCTCTCAAGTCTCAACAGAGTTGTTCATGAGAAAGGTTGAGCCTTGAGAGTATTGTAATCTTTGTGATAGCAAAAGTTTGAGTTTTAGGAGAGTTTGTTCTTGAAAGGTTGGAGCTTTAAAGGAGTTAGCTCTTGAGAAGTTGAAACCTCAATAGAGTTTGTTCTTGAGATTGGAGCCTTGAGAATTTGTTCTCGGGAGTATTGTAATTTTTAAAAGGTTTGAGCTTCAGAGAGTTTCTTTTTTAGAAATTTGGAGCCTCTAGAGAGTTTGTTCTTGAGAAGTTAAAATCCTTGTTCTAAATTTCTAATAACATAGTGGAAGGATTGGGAAATTTTTTATCTTTTATTATTATTTTCCGCATTAGCTCTGAATTGTATAGTGTATCACAAGGGAATTTTCAATTTCTCTTTTCAGTTGTGATGGAACTAGATATGATCTTCAAGGCACAAGTGCACAAAAGAGTATAAGAAAAGGAACTCCAACAAGGTCACATTTGCAATATATGATGATAATTGTTTCCTTTTTGGAAAATAGCTTGGATAATGTGATCTCAAACATATAATGGCCTTGGGAAAGAAAATCACTTACAGTGATTTGTGATGGAAATGGTTGTATGGTTCACCATGCAAAACCATGGGGTGTGTAAATGAATCTCTCATATCTAGATGTTATGGTCTTTCATTGGGCTTGTTACACAAATAAAGAGATTTGAACCTTATTACTGAAACAATTGGAAACGGGTTGTCCATAAGAAAAGGGGTTGTCCATAAGAAAATTTGGCTCCTTTTGAAGGGTGGAAAAGTTGGTAACGTGTTTCTACCAACATCCCAATCGACCATATGTATATTTCCAATGCATGTGAAGTCGCCGATCTATTGGAGACAATTGTCAGAAATTTCTTCTAGAGCACTAAGCTCTGTGTCGCAAATTGTCTCCTAAGGAAATTGATGGTTTGGACATAAGAACAATTGAGAAACAAATTTGGCTCCCATGAAAAGTGATATTGCAAATAATTGTGAAGCTTATTGACTTGGCATTTTACACGCTACTCGGTCACAACTTGGTCAGGTAGCGAGTAACGAGTCAACCAATTACAGGGGGAGTAATCGGAAAAATATCAGGCGATTCATCCATATTAGAAATTAATCAATTAAAGTAATGAATTTCGTCAGTAGTTTGTATAATGAATGGGCATTATAGAAGAATTTATATGAGGGGGGACAAAAGGAAAAAGTTTCACAAACATGTGACATTCAAGAACACAAGCATACTGAAGCGGGAAGATGATCTAATGAGGGATGCTCCAATGATGGCACGAAGATGATCAAAATGGTTCTCAATTACTAGCATCATTTCTGCGTTTGGAGCAAATATAGAATGTCAATAAAACTTGGTACTCAACATTCATATGCAACTAAGCAATTACTAGACTCAATTGATATTAGCGGCGGGAGAAAATATAGGATCTCGACATTGACAAATCAACAAGCCATACCATGAATACTTCATGCATAACGCACAACATCCATATAAAACTATGCCAATAAAAACAGAAATATATATGGATATTCGCACGGGAAGGTATCATCCCACTTCTAGCAAATGGTGTTGCCTCACACCCTACTATAATATTAATCGACTCCACTAAATTTTATTCTTTCTATCATACAGAATATTAATTTGCGACTGGAATAACACTACTACTCAATCATGTAATAACTAAGTCAATCCAGCGCAATCAATAAAAATCGACATCAACGTAAATGCATACTAAAAGAATTTAAGCATTCTTAAATACAATAAAAAAAACACGTAAATAAGGAAATCAATGAACCTCTGGATTAATGCGAGTAAGCACGATATTCTTGTCTTTCAGTCTTATAATCGGCCTAAGCATGTGCTCATGTTCACCTGAGAGCAAAGGAACTTCCTCTGGATGAACTTTCAACAATTGACCATTATCAAGTACACTGTCCGTCTCAGCATACTGCTTTAGCAGTGATTGATCTTCCAAATACCGTCTCAGTTCAGCTGTCATTCCCGAAATTCGAACTGGATCATTTTCAATAGAAATCCTCTTTTGAAGAACTTCAATTCTATCTTCAAATGACTTCATTGTGTTTGCCACAATGAGTGTCTCATCAAGATCAAATACAATGGCGAGACATCTCCGATTCAGTAACATCGAACAAGATCCATAAAGATCTATCGGAACCGAACAACACCAAAAACACGGAAACTTCTCTTGCCTGCTCGGCAATGCCACCAAATGAAGCTCTTCATTTCCTAACAAAACAACTGCAGTCTGAAAAACCAGAAGAGAAATCAAATCAATTAGCATCAATACGAACTCGAATAGAAGAAGAAATTACTGAATTGAGAAGTCGAATTTCAATAAAGACCTTGAGTTCGCGCAAACAAGTGATGTAGAGACGATAGAGAAGTGACTGTTCAGAGGTGAAATTGGCTCTGATCTTGCACCGAACGGTAAAAGGAGAAAGCGTTTCAAGAATCGAAAGCGGAAGACACCGCTCGCTCTGCTGAGAGATGTGATTGATTCGAATTTCGTTGTTCGGGAACTGAAATTCTTGGTTCTTGACATGAGATACTTCAACTTCTCCCAAACACACATCGCCGTGATAGACAATCGATTTGAAGAACCCTAAATTACTCATTTCCCCAAAACGGGACCTCGAAAAAATTGAGAAATTAGGGTTTAAGAGATTTGGTGCTCTTACCCTAAAAACCTCTCTTGCTGTTTTTTCCCCTCTGAGCGTCTCTCACAGGCTCCCTCCCGCTGGAGGTTTCAAATGAGTACAGGAGGTTATATATAGGAGTGGGGAGGGCGGTCAGAGCGGGCAGATCGGGCAGATCGTTTTCGGTGGGTCCCAATTGATCTGGAAGATCATCGGTGTCTAGCCATAAAAATAAAGAAAAAATCTAATTATCAAGGAAAGCAGCGAGGGACCCACAGGACGAGGGGAGGCATCAATTCCCTTCGAGATACGCGTTTTTAACTTTGAGATGCGTGAATTGAAAAGCCAAATTCCCTCTCCATGTGGGATCCCTCGCTGCTTTCCTCGACAATTAGACAGGTTCTAGATAAAAATAGTTGTTCTACACAGCGAGGAAATCAGCGAGAGATGGAGAGAGGGGACCGTCCATCCCCTTCGGGATGCGCGCATCCCTCGCTGATTTCCTCGCCCACTTCTTCACCATTTAGAATTTCTCAAATAAAAAAAAATTATAAGAACTCGTCTAACTGGCGAGGAAAACAGCGACGGGAGGGAGGGAGGGGGTCCCTCCCCCGCGATACGTGCCTTCCTCGCTTGTTTCCTCGACAATTAGAATTGGGGAATTTATAATACCTTAGTAACTTAGGGTTTATTTGGTTTCACCGAATCTTTCAGGTTCCCCCTTCACTTCACCATTAGATTTTGTAATTAACGGTGGAAATAAAAGTTCATATGCGTGAAAATCACATTATTTGATCCTCAAAAGCATCTAATTTTTATGTTAATAGAACTTTCATTCTCAGATCACGAAATCTAATGTTGGATTGATAAATGAACCTCAAATTAACTTAGATTTAGGGATCCCCTTATGGATTTTCATGCCATATAATTCCATGCAACCAAACACATACTTAATTCAGTTGTAATTTTCTTATTCTAAGGTTGAATAAATTTTCATGATAAACCTTACGTCAGACAAATAAATTATATGTTGAGACAAATAGATTATATGTTAACAATCCTTTTAGAAATGTGTTTTAAACTGGCATATAATAAAAGTTATAACTTGTCTAGGTGTTTGGTCATTTACTTAATGTGTTTCTTTGTGGAAAGTTATTATGGTGTTTATTCATGAAATAATTGTGGTTTGACCAGGGTTTAGTTTGTATTTGGACTTCGCTTGGTACACGGTAAAATAATGCATAATGCAAAAGTTTATAACGATTGTATAAACTTAGGTGCTTAGTTGACTTTACAAAAAAATTGTTATTAAAATTTGAACTCAAGACATCCATGCCTCCTTGTTATAAAATTTTGCAAATCTCCCATCATCTTTTCTTACTCGGATTTTACTCCTAACTCCTTTATAAACACCACAACCACCACTACTAACTACAATCACCATCATCGCCGCCTCCACTACCAACTCTATCATCATGTGCCACCACCATCGTAACATAACCATAACAACTACCACCACCGTCGTTGCCACTACCACAACCACCGCCAACCCTACTACTACAACCTCCAGCACCACTACCGCCTTCATCAATACCATTACCATAGCATAATCACCCACAACTAATTCCACCTTTACTACTGTCACCATAACTGTTGTTGCCATTATAACAAAACATCAACACCGTCGTTATTTCCACTGCCACCGCCATATCCACCACCATCACCACCGCCACTAACACCATCACTGCCACCTCCAAGATCAATGATACCCAACATGCCACAACCACCATCGACTTCACTAATACCACCATAGTCGTCCTCACCGCCACCATTATAGCATAATCACAATGACCACCATAAACCACCACTACAGCACAATCATCACCTTCACTACCACCCCTATTGCAACCACCACAACTATCACCACCACCACGACAGCCGCCACCACCATTATATTTACTAAACCACCACAATCACTGCATTGCCACCACCACCACCATTGCCCATATTCGTCATCATGATCACCATCACCATAACCACAATCATTGCGCCATGATTGTGCCATAATTACAACTACTGCCATTGTAACGACCCGATCCGCACAGTAAGATATTGTCCGCTTTGGGCCCAACCGGCCCGCACGACTTTAAAAGACCTCTTACTATGGGGATCCAACCTCGCACATATATAGCACATAACCATCCCGCACCCAGGCGATGTGGGACTATGATCCCCCTTGGTAGCTAGCCCAACCCCTCTTGGGATCCACAGGCCTGTTGGGCCTATTGGGCTCCAACCCTCACCTTCCCCCTCAGGTCCGCCCACACAAGGGTCTCACAGTCCACCCCCCTTAAGGCCCAACGTCCTCGTTGGCCACACAGGCACAACGTCCACGTTGCCCGAGGGTCCACCTCCACGTGGCACAATTTCGGCTGGGTCTGGCTCTGATACCATTCCGTAACGACCCGATCCGCATAGTAAGATATTGTCCGCTTTGGGCCCAACCGGCCCGCACGGCTTTAAAAGGCCTCTTACTATGGGGATCCAACCTCGCACATATATAGCACATAACCATCCCGCACCCAGGCGATGTGGGACTATGATCCCCCTTGGTAGCTAGCCCAACCCCTCTTGGGATCCACAGGCCTATTAGGCCTATTGGGCTCCAACCCTCACCCTCACCCTCACCCTCCCCCTCAGGTCCGCCCACACAAAGGTCTCACAACCATCATCGCCATCGCCCACAATCACTTGTCCTATTCGCATCAACTTTTTTTAGTTACTACCAAGTACTCGTAAAGTAATGCATTGCAAATCAATACAGTGCAAACTAATGCATTTGCATTAATTTGCAAAATATGCATTATTTTACAGTGTACCAAGCAGAGACTTATGGGGGGGTATTCAATCATATATTTTAATAGATTCTGAAAGATTTTAAAGTCCATTAAAATATAGGGGCATTCAATTAAGGATTTAAAACAATACAATGAAATCTAGGGGTATTCAAATATAGATTTTAAATGATTGTTTTATAATCCATTAAAATCATTGGGTATTCAATCATGGATTTTAAACAATACAATGAAATCTAGGGGTATTCAAACAACAGGGGATTTTAATGGATTTGTTGACTTGATGGACTTTGAAGGATTTATTTGTGAAAGATATAAATATCAAAGTCTTTTCCAAATCCTACCTCTCACCCTCGGATTTCAATTTCTCTCCTCCCTTTCTCCCTTTGGATTTTTTTACGCTCTTGAACACAAACAAACAAACAAACAAGAACTAGGGTTTTTGGATTTCTTCCATTGAATAGCAAGACGATGATACAGAGATGATGATGTTCTACCTCAAAGAGATCTCCGTTTTCGGCCACGAATCGGAGACAACAATCAAGCTATTGGGTTCAACACCTCACGACCAGCTCTTGATTCAGCCATGAACAAGAATCCGCTATGAACAAGAAGCTGATTTACTTCACAAAAATCCGCCATGAACAAGAATCAGCCATGAACAAGAATCCGCCATGAACAAGAAGCTGTTGGGTTTTCTTCACAGCCATTGTTTGCTTCTTTTTGCAGGTAGAAGAATTGGGGCTGAAGAATTGGTCGCCACTGTTTGCAGGTAGAAGAATTGGTGTCTTCTTTTTGCTTCTTGACCACCACTGTTTCTGCTGCACCTGATTTGCAAAAACAACAAACAAGTAATTATGGGTGGGTATTACCTGAAGTTAAGAGGAGGAAGGAGGGGAGTAGAAGGAAGATAAGTGTGGGTGCTTTAATTGAGCTAGAATCCGCCATGAACAAGAAACTGGAGCTTGTCCTTCCTCTTCTGCTTTGAGAGTCTTTGTTGGGTTCATGTAATTGTGTCACTTACTTTGTACATGTTTCTTGTTACAAAGAATAAAGAAGTAAATAACACTTTCATAGTATGATTTTATCTTCTATGTTTGGTTGTGTTTTCTAATGTTAATAGTGTGCTGGGTGATGTTGAGATTGATTTGCAATTTTTACCTGTTGAGTAATCTCAATTGATTGCAGTGGAAACAAAGTAAAGGATTGGAACAGAACTAAGTTTATTTTTGAAAAAGATCAATAGATGTTATTTCCATTTCTGTCATTACTGTGATGCCTTATGTGATGACTGCAGGGGAGCATGGATGTGCAAGGGTTGTTCAAGCTGCTTGCCAGATAGGTGAAGCCATTGAACAAGAGGTTGGTGAAGCTTGAATTATTTAAATTTTTTTGAATTAATATACCTTTTTTTATGGGTTTATCTGCTTTTGTTTTCTGCATGTTCCTCTCTGTATATCCAATACAACCCATTTGTTGCTATGAATGTTCTTTGTTCTGCATATTTTCTTTTGATTTCTCTGCTAGTGACATTTGTTGCTGATCCTGCAAGGTTTCTTCCATCCTATTTCTGATTTTCTGTCAGAATACTCTGATTAGTATTGTTCAACTCTGCAGTTCATATTATTTGTTTTGGGTCATTGGTTGGGACAAAATGTCAGGCCTAGTGTCATTACACTAAAGTATTTTGCAGTTTAAACCTTGTTCAAAGCAACTTGTCGGGCTACTCCATTTAGTTCTGTATTCTAGTTTAGGAGCAGATACTTATTGCCGTCGTTGTTTCCCAAGTGTGTGCCTAACAGACTCCCTTTGAGCCTCAATCTTTGTGGTTGCAATTTAGGTGACAGTCTTATTTTGTATTTTAACAAGACATTGAGAAGATTTGTAGAGAATTCTTGTGGGGCTTAAATGCTCAAGCCACATGGAAAGGGGTTTGCAAGCCTAAATATCACTATGGCTTGGAGACTAATGGCTGGTTCACCAAGCATATTCTGCCCATTGTGTTTGGCAGAGAGGCATTATGTGCCTAAAACAGCAGTTTGAGGTAAACATATCTTTAAGGCAGGTAATGGGATATTTTGGGTGGTCCCAAACCACCGAAAGGGCTTTGTTGAATTTATTATATGAGCATTTTGTTATAATACGATGCATCCTGTGATCATTTTGTTATAATATGATGCATACTCATCCAACACTATGCGCATCAATCACTTGATAACATGAAATTTAAAGGCTTATTGTAAATGGCTCAATCCCATAAACAAAAATGTTGGTGTGTGTTGCCCATATTATTTCAAATCATTTAAGGAACACATTGGCTCTCTCTAACCATTTTATTGTGATTTTGTTTTGTAGTTTTCTTGGTCCCCCTTTGTCATGGGATTCATTTTTCTGATGATTCTTCTACTAATGAAGCATTTGGTAGGCATCACATTGTAACTGTCCCTGGACAAACCCAACTCTTATGTATGCGCTGTATTCACAAAGAATCCTGATGGTCAGACTAGTGGCAAATGGCTTCAGAATCCTAACACAAATGTGTTTTTTTGTATCCATGCTTAAGGGCATTGTTTATAGATTTTAGAGCCTTTTTTTGTAATCATGATCAATGTGTATGTATGTTTATAGTGACTGCTACTAGAATTTTCTGTGACCTGAATTTTCTCTTAAACCGGAATTGGACCTGACTTCTGTAGTTGATAATCAATTAAAGCTTTCTTTGTTGTGTCATCAAAGAGGTTTATTTTCCTAAGTGGTTTTCTGTGAATGTTTCGATACTGGTAGTTGGTCTGGATGCTAAAGGGCATTGTTTATAGATATGAGAAAACTTGCAGGTCCGAGAAAACAGTTCATATCCAATGTCAGTGTTGAATTTCTATGAATGAATCAATCTCTTGTACAATTGAGACATGATTATGTGACAACTTTTCTGCCATGAGTTTCAAAGATTCCAATGTTTATACATATTAGGAGTATGTATTATGACATGATAGTAACATGTAATTAGCAATATTGATTGACAAGTAAAAACTATGATTAAACAACTGAATTTATAGCTGAAAAAAAAAACATCGTACAATATGAAATTTGTTGCTCCGACATTTATACCAACTCTGAAAAAAAATAGTACAAGTAACACAATAATTACTATTAATAAAGTGTTGATTAGGTCCCTCGTAAAAGCCCAAGGATCGTTGTTCCCTTGGATTTTTTAAATTTGAAATAAAATTCACGTAGCATACAAACGATTGTTTTATTGATATTTGAGGGATGTTTTATGATTTGTGTTGATATGGATGACAATGTACGTGACATTATTTCATAACTTCCTATGGTTAATAGCATATTCATAAGAATTTACAGAAATTTATAAGAATCAATAGAAATCCATAACAATCCTTTATAAAATTCAGAAAATCCAATAATAAAAATCCATTAAAATCCAGTGGATTCTTTAAATTCCACAAAATTCAGTCACTTAAAATCCATTAAAATCCAGTGGATTCTGTAAACTCCTTTGAAATATTTTAAAATCCATGAGATTTAAAGTCTTTCAGACTCTATTAAAATCCATGATTGAATACCCCCTGTTAGTCTCACATTACCGTGATTTAAGTTATTTGAGTTTTGGTATTTAATTCATTTATCTTCTTATCGTCCACACATCCCTTAAAATCTTCACATGCCTCATTATCTAAACTAACCTAATTAAAGACAACCAATTGTTGTCGAATTTTATGGGAACTACAAACACTGCAAACTTCAGATATTCGGTTAAGGTATTTACAAAAAATGCCAGTGTTTGCTATGTTTTTGCACGAATTAATAGCAAACTTTAGATTAATGATTTAAGAGTGCATCTCCCGCACATTTTGAAATTGAGTGTGCAATATGGGATAGGTGCAATTGTAACTAATCAAAAATGGTCATTATTGGGGTGAAGGATATGGAAAAGGGGAAAAGGTACTTGAACAATTTCAGACACTGTGCTTTATTTCAAATAATGCCCATATCTTTAAACCCCGTGCTAGTAGTGAATCGTTGTGTTTAGCGCACTTATAACAATTGTATCTACAACGACTTTTATAAATATTGTAGGTGGTGTGATGTAAAGTTTATTTTTTAATGGAAAAATGTGAATGGTTAGAATTTGGAGTATCCACAATTGTTGGCTCGTGATATTAAGTCATGCAAATCTTAAGACTACCATTGTAGTTGTGAGTTGCCTTAAATCAGACATCACTGGAAAAAAAAAACACAAAAAAAAAAAGAGTTATCTCATGTGGAGATAAGTCAAGTGATGATAAACCAAATATACTCACATAATTAAAAAAAAAAATAAAGATTTATCACACAACGATGATAACTCAACTCTCATATGCCTAAATTTCAAGTTAGAAGATAAGTTTGTCGTTGTTCTTACTCTTCAGCTTTAAAAATGCCAATTGTTATTTCATGAAATTATCTTCAACTACCACCCTCATAATATAGCTTTATTTTTTTATCGTGGCTTGTATTAGCCAACGACCAGAGATGCTCTTACACTAAATGATATTATCTACTTTCGGAGAATAAAGTGTTATGGATGATCTACTACCGGAGAATTGAGAGATTATGAAATAACAATGAGGGACGATTAGACATATCCCACTCCCTCCCCAATCCATGATGCCTAATTAGGAAACCCCCATCAAATATGGTTAATTAGACATGCCTCTGGATTGACATTTTTGTCATTTGATTGTAAGGGTCACATATTTGATGGCCAAAATACCCATTAGATGAGGAGAACACACAATTATTTAAAAAAAAAATTGTCAATATATTGCTAGAGCTAATATCGCATCTTGATACAAGATTAAGGGCCACAATTAAATTAAAATGTAAATTAAAACATTACATATCACGAAGTGAAATTGAGGGTTGAGATTGAAAAAATACACCATTTTCATTTTCTTATTCTTCCCTAGCAACCCCCACCACCACCTCTCCTCTTCCCTTATCTTTCCATCCCACCTATCTAAAAGTACTTATTAAATTCTTTCACTCGGTTGGCAATCCACCATATTCTCTCTGCTCCAAACCCCTAATCCATTTATCTATCTATCTTTCCATTTCGTCTGAACCAAATAGAGTTTTTTTGCCTCCATTAGCGACAACATTATCTCGATTTCCACTAACACCTTTCTACGAACAACTAACTTCTCCAAAATCTCATCCACAATAGATCAAACGAGACAAAATTTCAGTGTTCTACAAATCGGTCTAGGCGTCCGCCTAGTGTCACGGGCTTTCTTTTCACAAGGTACTTCTCGTGCGGCACTAGCAAACTTTGCCCCAAGTTATCAAAGAAAGCTAGTCAGCCTTGCCCACAAAAGACTTACTTAGACTTTGGAAAACTAAGCAAGCTAAGAACACACAAGAGAGCTAAAGAGAACTAGAACTTGTATTGCTTGAATTCTCTGAGGTGATTACAAGAAATGAGGCCTTAGCCTATTTATACAACTCCACCTCCTCAATGGACGGTGGTGATCATTTTAATCTAACGATCTATATTGAGTTTCTACACACTTCCTTAGAAATATCTAAGGACTAGAATCCTATGGAACTTTGTGGAGTCTTATGGGAGGTTCTAGAGAACTCTCTCTAGAACAATGTGGAATACTCTACATTATGTACACTTGCCAACCTCACTTGGCTAAGCAAGAAAATAGTTGTGACATTCTCCCCCACCTAATCAGGCGACGTCCTCGTTGCCTTCAAATCCTCGTACGCTTTGATTTGCTCCTTGAATTGCCACAAATGTTGGATTGGCTCCCAACTGGCTTCAGTTTCTGGCAATCCCTTCCACTTGACGAGTAACTCATGTGTGGGAGGTTGGTTGGAATGACGCACCACACGATCTGACAAGATAATCTCTGGTTCCTTGTCATGTTGGATCCTCATGCCCATTGGTGCTCTTTGTGAAACTCCTCGATTTGGATCATCCCGATCTTCCTTGTACGGTTTCAGTAGGCTCACATGGAAGACTGGATGAAACTTGATCCTCGGCGGCAACTCGACCTTGTAGGCTTGCTTTCCCACTTTCTTGACTATGGGGAAAGGACCCTCATATCTTCTAATAAGGCCACGATGCAGTCCAGAAAGTCTGGCATGAGCATGCATCTTGACAAGCACAAGGTCTCCAACCTGAAACTCTCGAGGCCGTCTCTTCTTGTCGGCCCACTTCTTCATCCTCTTGGAGGCCTTTTCCAAGTAAGCTCGAGCCTCATCAGCTTGATCATTCCATCCTTTGACAAACTTATAGGCTGATGGACTCACTCCTGTGTAGCCAGTGGCAATAGAACTCGGAGTCATAGGTTGTTGTCCCATGACAATCTCGAATGGGCTACGACCCGTCGCTTCACTCTTCTGCAAGTTGAAAGAGAATTGGGCAACATCTAGCAACTTAGCCCAATCTCGTTGGTTGGCACTCACATAGTGCCTAAGATATAACTCCAGTAAAGCATTCATCCTCTCTGTTTGACCATCCGTTTGAGGATGAAAGCTAGTAGAGAAATTAAGGTCGGTACCCAATAGCTTGAACAACTCAGTCCAAAATTTCCCCGTGAACCGAGTATCCCGATCACTGATGATAGATTTGGGCACACCCCAATACTTCACCACATGTTTGAGGAATAAATGTGCGGCTTGCTCGGCTGTGCATTCCTTGGGTGGGGGAATAAAGGTGGCATACTTTGAAAATCTGTCCACGACCACAAGGATCCAATTGCAACCCTCGGATGTAGGCAACCCGACTATGAAATCTAAAGAAACACTCTCCCAAGGTCTCTCAGGGATGGGGAGGGGTTCAAGTAAGCCGGCATGTGATTGTTGCTCCACTTTGTCTTGTTGGCATACAAGACAAGTCTTCACATATGCTTCGATATCATCCCTCATATGTGGCCAGTAATAGGAATCTTCAACAAGAGCAAGAGTTCGATGTATACCTGGATGTCCCGCCCACTTGCTATCATGGCATTCTCTCAAGACTTCCTTCCTTAGGTTGTCATGAGGTGGAACATAGATTCGCCTTCCCTTAGAGTATATCAAGCCATTCTCCACCCAAAACCGCCTTGTCTTCCCATCTTTGACAAGAGCTATGATGGTTTGAGCCATGGAATCATGTGCCAATCCTTCCTTTATGCGTTCCTTCAAGTTGCTTTGAGGTTGACTTATGTCAGCAAGTTCTCCTTTTCTACTCAAAGCATCTGCAACAAGATTAGCTTTGCCAGGCTTGTACTCCAAAGTGTAATCGAACTCTGCCAAGAAATCTTGCCACCTAGCTTGTTTTGGTGTGAGCTTCTTCTGTGTCTGGAAGTAGCTAGTGGCAACATTGTCGGTCTTGACCACAAATTTGCTCCCAAGCAAGTAATGTCGCCATGTTCGTAGGCAGTGCACAACCGCTGTCATTTCCTTCTCTTGTACTGTGTACCGCCTCTCAATATCATTGAGCTTCCTACTTTCAAAGGCAATAGGATGCCCTTCTTGCATCAGTACCCCACCAATAGCAAAGTCGGAAGCATCCGTGTGTACCTCAAAAGACATAGAATGGTTGGGAAGTGCCAACACCGGTTCTTCCACAATCGCCTTCTTCAATCCTTCGAAAGCTTGTTGGCATTTTGAACTCCAATCCCAACTTTGTCCCTTCTTGAGCAAGTCTGTCAATGGAGTGGCTATGGAAGAGTAGCCTTTGATGAACCTTCTATAATAGTTCACCAAGCCAAGGAAAGATCTTAACTCGGTGACTTTGGTTGGTGGTTCCCAATCTTGGATGGCTTGTACCTTGGACTTGTCCATACGAAGCTTGCCCTTGCCAATGATATGACCCAAGAATGTCACCTCTTCTTGGGCAAATGAGCATTTCTCCTTTTTGACATAGAGCTCGTTATCCTTCAAGGTTTGGAACACTTGTCTCAAGTGATCCATATGTTTCTCCAATGTCTTACTATATATCACAATGTCATCAAGGTACACAACTACGAACCGATCAAGGTAAGGAGCTAGTACCTTATTCATTAGAGTGCAAAATGTGGCCGGCGCATTAGTTAAACCAAATGGCATGACTAAGAACTCGTAAGACCCGTACCTTGTAACACATGCCGTCTTTGGTTCATCTCCTTCGGCTATGCGGACTTGATAATATCCCGAGCGCAAGTCAAGCTTGGTAAAGTACCTTGCATCACCAAGTTGATCAAAGAGATCCGCAATAAGTGGAATCGGGTACTTGTTCTTGATAGTGATCTTGTTGAGTGCCCGATAGTCAATACAAAGCCGTAGGGATCCATCATGTTTCTTTTGAAATAAGACCGGCGCACCATATGGAGCTTTGGAAGGTCGGATATAACCAGCATCTAGTAAATCCTTTAATTGTCTTCTTAGCTCCTCGAGCTCAGGAGGTGCCATACGATAAGGAGCAAATGCGGGTGGCTTTGCTCCAACTTCTAACTCAATAGCATGATCCACCTCTCTCCTTGGTGGAAGCTTCTTAGGCAACTCGGCAGGCATAACATCCTTATACTCCTTGAGAACATCTTGGACGGCCTTAGGTGCATTCACCTCTCCATCCATGGGACCTTCATCTTCCTTGAGGGTAGCCAAGTAAGTAGGCTCATTTCTCTTTACTCCTTTAGAAAGTTGAAGAGCGGACACCATTCTCTCCTTACCTATCTCCCTTACTACGGGCACAACACAAGGTTGTCCCTTCTCCATGATGCACATGGTGTTGGCATATGGTACCAGAAAAGCCTTCACCATGTCCAAGAAGTCTATACCCAAATAGAATTTGTGATCATCAATTGGGGCAATAGTTATGTCGACTTTACCTTGCCATTGTCCAAGCCGAATATCGGTGCCACGAGCTACTCCTTCAATTGGGAGACTTTTAGCATTGACTCCCTTGATATACCCTTTCTCCTTTGTATATGGTAGGCCAATTTCTTCAGCAAGATCTTTGGCCATGTAGACTGTGTCGGCTCCGGTATCCAACTGTCACGGGCTTTCTTTTCACAAGGTGCTTCCCGTGCGGCACTAACAAACTTTGCCCCAAGTTATCAAAGAAAGCTAGTCAGCCTTGCCCACAAAAGACTTACTTAGACTTTGGAAAACTAAGCAAGCTAAGAACACACAAGAGAGCTAAAGAGAACTAGAACTTGTATTGCTTGAATTCTCTGAGGTGATTACAAGAAATGAGGCCTTAGCCTATTTATACAACTCCACCTCCTCAATGGACGGTGGTGATCATTTTAATCTAACGGTCTATATTGAGTTTCTACACACTTCCTTCGAAATATCTAAGGACTAGAATCCTATGGAACTTTGTGGAGTCTTATGGGAGGTTCTAGAGAACTCTCTCTAGAACAATGTGGAATACTCTACATTATGTACACTTGCCAACCTCACTTGGCTAAGCAAGAAAATAGTTGTGACACTAGGCTAGAAGGTGGAAAACCGCCCAGATTAATGCCTGGGCGGGTCTAGGCGGCTTAGGCAGCCTAGGCGGGGTCTAGACGGTATGGGAGATTTTATTTTATTTTTTTAATAAGGTTGATTGTGTTCTTCTTTTATTTTTCTTTCCTATTTTTTTTGAAATAAACTATTTAATTGTTTTTTTAGAAAATCTCGGGAATGGGCTTTGATAATGATGATGATGATGATATGTCTAAATGTAGCGAAAGATGATTACTTAATGGAATTCTCAAAGGATCTGCCGGTACCAATTTTACTAATGTAGATTTTACCAAACATAACTGAGGTTATTCATGCAATTTGAAGAAAAATAAAAGAGTACACAAATTCAAATTTATATAAAGTACCCATCATGACCAACTTCAGTCATTTGAGTTTTAATAATTTTTGTTCACGATTGTTAATTTTTTATGTTTTAAAATTTTGCATATGTATATTGACATTAAATTGGATACAATTGATAAGGTATTATGCTTAACTTTTGTAAATTATTAAAGTTATAATACAAAACCTAAGACCGCCTAGGCCCCTGGGCGCTAGGCACTTGCTCGCCGCCCGCCCAGCGCCTAGCGATTTTTAGAACACTGCAAAATTTTGTCAAAACTCTTAAGAAATGGCAGCACAGTCTATCTCTAAAGACTTGATTTTTTTTTGTAAATGACGATAACATTAGCAAAAACAACTATGATGTGTAACATTTTAATTTATTTCTATTTTTTTAAAATATAAGTGTGTTCTTCAAGTGATGAGTATTTTGGTCATAAAATATATGACAACCTTAATGGTCAACAGAAATGTCAGTTCAGGGGACAAGTATAATTTTAGATATTTGAGGGGGTTTTCCTAATTAGACATTATGGATGAGGGTATGTTTAATTATCCCTAATGAGAATGGATGCGAGTGCTCTAGATAAGCACAACCCACTAATTCCCAATTTTGAACTGTAGGGTGTGTTCCTATGACATAAGAATTTATGAGGGACCCCTATATTTTAGGTTAAATTGATACATCACTCCACATCCACCATTTGATTTTGTAATAAATGGTGGGAATGAAAGTCCCATGAACATGAAAATCCTACAAAATCAAATAGTGGATGAGTGTGGAGTGATACATCAATTTAGCTTAAAATGTAGGATCACCTCATAGATTCTCGTGAGATAGAATTTCATGCAACCAAACACAACCGTAGTCTAATGAGCACCACCGGCATTAGAACGTGGCACCTCCACAAAAAATGAGACGAACGTTCACGACAGTGGGACCAAAGAAGAAACAAAGGTGGGCGCTGTCCTTGGAAGAAAGCTCGATCGAAACACTCGATATTTATCCTCCAAAACACACTCGATTTCAGGAGTGAGACACAGCGAAGCAATAGGCGGAGCCGATCAGTGCGCGCAACAACATCGAGCGCGCAAGCGAGAGTAAACACCCATTAACTTGGACGATCGAACATGTCTTCGTCTTCTCCCTCGTTTTCTGACTCAGTCTCCGCGACGACTCGTCCCTTCGACGACGATGGTTACCTCGGCTACGATCCTCGCCTTCCGTCGCAGCGGTTCGACTCGTTCACCAACTTCGCTGACAACGAGTCCGTCAAAGAGACCGATTCGCCGATCTTCAACAATCCGTCTTACGGCAGTGGAGACGCCGCGTTTGCCCCTGAAACCCAGTCTCCGCCGTCGATCTACGCGAGTAGCGGTGGATTTCCGGCGGATCAGCAAGGTTACTCCTCTTTCTCGCCTGAATTGAACGGAAAAGCATTCGATGAGGGTTTTGTTCAGTCTGATGGTCCGATTTTGCCTCCTCCTGCCGAGATGGAGCCCGAGGATGGTTTCGCTCTTAGAGAGTGGAGAAGGTGAGTCGCATTTCGATCCAGTCTTAGTTGTTCTGTGTTATTAGTGTACCGATCTAGTCGTTTCTTACAACCTTGAATTCATTTTGTTGTTGAATCGAAAGGCTTTAAATTGTTTACTTTTGTACAGTTTAGGGTTTTAGTAATTCTCTTGATGATTTCTTGAAAGTGTTTTCTGTTTTATAAATTTAGGGATTTAGAAATCCTCTACATATTTTATATAATAATAGATGCATTCAATCACAATGCGAATCGGATATTCGCATCAACATAATGTCTTTCAGATCCTGAAAGTGCAATTACCTGATCGGAAATCAATCCCGGTTTAGTTGATCGTTCTATTTTCCGTCAATTTAGGATAATTCTCAAGTCTTTGGAGGTAACTAATTTAAGATGGAAAACTAGAAAGCCTTTTGATTTACATTGAATTTCGAAATCACAGGCTGAATGCAATTCTACTGGAAGAGAAGGAGAAGAAGGAGAAAGAATTGTTGAACCAAATAATCGATGAAGCTGAAGAATACAAGATGGAGTTTCATAGGAGAAGGAAGCTCCAGGTCGAGACAAATAAATCCACTAACAGGGAAAAGGAGAAGGTAAGTAAATTTATTCATTAGCATCTATTATTTTTCCTTATCCAGTCATATGATTTAAATCTATACTGCAGTTACTTATTTAGATGCATTGATTTGTTTTTGTTTATTTTTTGTACTAAAAATTAATGTAATGCTTTTGGTTGTTTACCTTTGCTGTGATAAAATGGATATTCAAATATTCTCCAGTTAGTCTTATGCTTTTTAATTTTCCGTCGCAAAGGTAATCATCGAGCAAATGCACCATCAAGGATTGAAATCATCATCACCACACAACCACTGCCTCTGCTACATTCTGTATGTCTTGCTGATAAGATAAAAAAAGATTTTGAGTATAATAATGTTTAATAACTGTTGAGCACCAAAAATTAAAATTTTATGAACATTTGAAATTCTCATATTTTTTGTGGACTAAACATGGTCGAGAGAATAATATATTTTTGTGAGAAGATTCAAACATTTTTATTAATACGGTGATAATCTTTTCTTGTTCTTTGTTCGTTTCCACCTGGCAAGATTAAATAGGATCCAAGCAATGTTATCCTAGAAGGCAAAAAACAGTTATGAAAAAACACCATAAGCACCCTCCCACCCACAAAAAAAGCTTTTGTCAAGTGTGTACCTTCTTCAAATTTAAAATATTCATTTGCTTATCAACTTGGATCAGTTGAGACATGGGAATAATTTGTCTTGACTATTCCTGACTAAAGGATTGATTTTTTACCACAAGATCAAATTCATTCTAAAATAATTCAAATAATGAATGACTTACCCCAAAGGTCTTTTGACATTGTTGTATTTTAGTTAGAAAAATAAAAGAATTTGCACAAGTGCCAGGAACTATTTACAATTTTCTTGCATTTCCTTTTGGTTATTTATGGTTGGCAAGACATAATAGGATCCAAGGAGTGTCCATTTTAGAATGCACATGTCATTTGATGAGCACTTACCCTTTTCAGATTTCATTTTTCATTTTCCAAGCCTGGATTACTTGAGATGTGAGTAGAGTTTTTATCTTGGTCAAACCTTGGGCGTCAATGGTATGCATTGTATTCCTAGATTTTATGGACAAACTTGTGGATCAGTTTTGACCATTAGACTTGGTATTTCTATCTCCTTTCCCCGCATCTAGTAGGCAGGGATGCTAGGACACAAGGTCGCCTTGTCATACCCATGCTCATATGCACCAAAACAATTCACAATAATGAACTAAAGGACTTAGTAGAGGATGAAAAGTCGCTAACACATTTGTCTTATCCTGTGATGAAGATATAGATGAAAGGGAGCATTTATAGGTTAGATGTATCATGCTTTTGTTTTTAAGTATGGGGATTACAAGGTGGTCTGTAATGCTAGTTTGAGTTTCTTGGTTACGTTTCGAATGATCTCAAGTTCTCCTTGAGCTTCTAGTGTTACGGTTTTCTCTCTACGTGGTCTTTGTCGTTCCATTTATTATGTTTCTTCTTTTCTAATTGACATTTTATGTCATTAAAAATAAAATAGAAATTGTATCACACTTTCCTTAGGCTCTACCTTTAAGTAACAAAATTTTCGACCTCGGGGTTGTAAAACGAATATGTATTTTCAGAATTTTCTTAGTTTCTCTATCAATTTTTTCCCACAGTTTTGTGTAAATCAAGAGGATAGAGATCATCATCAAACTCATGTTCTTCATCTCTTCCTCCTGTCCCTTCTCACTTCTGGCATATTTTCCAAACACAGCTTAGTTTATGTTATTTTATTGCATTAAGGGGCTGGGCCTCAAGGGGAGGATCTTGTAGATACCCTGAAAGAGAGCTCGGTTGGGATTCCCACTGCCATATCAGCTTCTTTTTTCGCCCTACCCTCCCTAAATACTGCCACCTAGGAGCCAAGCTTCTCCAATGTAATCAGCTTTGAGAATTTAATTAGGGTTTTAATTTTAGCCTGTCTTCTTTGGTAGTTTAATATTTTTCTGCTTCTGGAAATTTTTCCCATCACAAACTAGTTTGGATTGCTAGGGGTAGCGAGGGCGTGGCTGATGTAGTGACGTGACCCACATACTCACAGCTTAGTATGGCAATGAAGCACTATCTAACTGAGCTAATGATGTTGATGTCGATGACGATAGTGAATTGGTAAGGGGTGTGCACGTGTTTGATTCTTGGTATTGTGCAAGTTTAGTCTCTGCAGTTTGCTGGGATTTTATCATGGCGTGAGATTCAAGAGAGGTCTGGGTTTTTAGATTTGAAGGTTATAGTACAGGGAGGGACTTTCACCGAGTTACTGACACAGAATGCCTAAGCACGGAGCAGGATTTGTCGACAGTTCCAAGACATTTGGATTCTGGGCCTGTGGTTGTTAATGGTGATGTCATGAGTGAAGATTTGGCTATGGAAAAATTAACTTCACCATTCATACTCGTTCAATCCTACAAGCCATGTATCTTACTCAGCAAAAATTCAGCTCATCTACAATACTTGGCCTGCTCATGTTCATGTGGACCAAGTTGCCCCCCCTGGCAAAGCTCTGAATTACAATCTTGCCTGAAAAACATTTAGATAGGACAACAACACTAACATAGGACAAAGGCTGTTATTGGTGTATTCGGAAAAGTACTTCCAAGTTTATAGCTTGCCACATGTTGCTTGAAAAATCTGTCAATCAGGATTAAGGAATCAAAAACCCACATTCACCCAACCCGCTATCTATTTCTCCATCTAGGAATCCACGCGATAGAATGAAATTGTCCCTCCTTTACATGCTTTGCCATTGCAACTAATATTTACTTATTAGATTAGCTGATGTAGTCTAACAAACACCATTTTCAATTTGGTTCAGTCTTCACTTATTCCCCCTGCCCCCCAAAGTTTGTCTTTTTGTTCAAAAGAAACTTGAATTTGTATCAAATTATAACTTTGCAATTTGGTGATCACATAAAACTTACAAAGACATCACTAAAGTTTAGATTTATAACTTTGCAATTTGACTACAAGTTGTGATGGCCAAGATCCCTACACATAGCACAACCAAGAATGCGAATGAAGAAACACAAATTTCCAACAAATCAATTCCTACAAAACAATTTAGTAAGAAATTCAAATCATGTTGTAGCTAACCTATGTATTAACATCCTGAAAAACGAGAACAAAGCAACAAAATAATGGAAGGTGATTATTCTTTTGATCTCTTGTTAGTCATTGGTAATGGTGACAATGGCATCTGGGTCATGGATAAGAGGTTTCAGGAAGATGAGTAATGTCAATGATATTCATTGATACGTGTTAATATGATGAACTTAAAAGTTGAAATTTATTAGATGAGTAATGTCAGAGGGTGGAAATGTCATTTTGCTTTGTTGTTTAATCATAGTAAAAAAAAATAGTCCTTAATGGTCATGATAATAGAAAAGTAGGTAAAAATTAGTCACTATCCCAACTATAGTACCTAAACATTCTAATTTACCGAAGAGTAGGCCTTCAAGGTAATTTTTTGTTTTATTTTTTATTTTATTTTCAAAAAAGTAAAAATAAAGATATAATTACTAGGCTCCACTTCTCAATCATTTTGTGTCATATTATTTATTATTTAATTTCATAAAATTTCCTTTGATTTGATAACATTTTACATCTTATTATCAGATTACCATTTCCAAATTATGTGGTAGAACATTATGTTAGCAATCATGGGGTGCACATAGTGCGTGTCCGTTTGCTAATATTTTAAACTACTTTAAATTCAACCTGGGCCATTTCCGAGTCCCGGTTAATTGACACTGACTTCATTATTATATTAATTAGATCTTTCTGGCCGCCCGGGAGAAGTTTCACGCTGAGGTTGAAAAGAATTATTGGAAGGCAATTGCGGAGCTCATCCCAAATGAAGTTGTAGCTTTAAAGAAAAGAGGGAAGAAGGAAGATGATAAGAAGCCTTCGGTGGTTGTGATCCAAGGACCAAAGCCTGGAAAGCCAGCTGATCTGTCAAGGATGCGCCAGATTCTGACCAAGCTCAAACACAACCCACCTCCAAACATGAAGACTTCACCTCCACCTCCACCTCCACCTCCAGCACCTACCAAAGATGCTAAAACTGGCCCTACTGCTTCTGCCAAAGATGCTAAAACTGGTCCAGCTGCTGCTGCTACTACTGCTGCCCCTCCTCCTAAAGCTGTAGCTGTTTCTTGAGAATATGTGATGGTATTCAAAATCTCGTTTGTATGCATAGGGATACTTTGAGTTTGTTTTACTTTCTAGCTGTGCGAGCGTCTAGAGTACACTTATCTGTGCTTGCTAGTTTTATAGATGTTGTGTAGTGGTTTTTCTATTGTAGAAAATTTGTTACTTTGTGTTGTGTGGGACCTCCTAGCCTTAATATGTTTTCTGGTGTTAACATTGTTTCTGTTTTTATGCCAAAGAAGATTGAAAACGTGACTGTGCATGTCTTTTTCATTTTAGTTGCTTTGTAGTGACCTTGTTAATAGGACTACAGGAGCCTAAGAAATAGCCTAAGATCATCGGAAGGATCTTGAAGAAAAAAACAAGATAACCGGAAGAATCCGACAGTTTCAACTTCCATTTCCTTGTATACATGGAAATGGTCTTTTCCAAGTTTGGCTTTGGTACAGCCCTATGTTTCGGTTTGGAATTACAAACCCTTTCGCTTGTTTGCGCTCCTTGGTTGGTTTGACAGGCTTGTCCATTTTGATGTGTTTAAACTTTATACTGGTGGGATTCACCATTACCCTCAGAAAGAACAAAGTTATTTACATCAAGTAGCAGGAGCAATTGCAAATATGAAATATCTTTTCCAACTTTCCTTGTTTCTCTGTTTTGTAACATTAGCAGATGGAGTAATGCAAGAGACCATCTCTATTACGTCTTATTCTCAAAGTGACCATTACTTACTCTCTCAACTATTTTTACCCTGTTCATGTGCCTCAACTTCTACAAATGTATCCTTGATTGCTTCTAGCTCGGCAACAGCATGTGGCATGTCGATCTTCTCTCTTGGTGATTCATTAGAACAAGCAACACCAACTGTAACTATCTTCACCAAACATTCAATCATGTGCTTATCTTGAATTTAGCTTTAATCTATGATCTCCACAACTCTCAGGATCAGGAAGTGCCCTCTTAGTGAAGTCATGGAGGCTAAGCCCATCTCTAAACACGTCATCTGTGGGTCTCTTCCCAGTGAACATCTCTAGCAATAGTATCCCAATGTTCCCTTTATACCAAATGAACTCACTTGATTTTGAGAAGTACTATCAATAGCTTCTTTAAGAAACCTTGCCAGTCTAAAATCACCTACATGACCGTTCATGTCATCATCGAGATGAATGTTACTTGGCTTCACATCAGAATGAACAATCGGGGTGTGACAATGGTGATGGAGATGGGCTATTGCATTGGCTATCCAACTCTATCTGATGTTGGATGCAACCACTCTAGATTCCCATTAGGCATGTACTTGAAAACTAGAGCTTTGAACTCATCACCCTTAAAATCCGTGCTCGAACATGAAGTCAAGATTTTAACCAGATTACGATGTCTAGTACTTTTAACTGCAACAACCAGACCTTGGCTGAGGATTCCTTTGTAGATAGTGTCATAGCTTCCAATACCAATCAAATTAGCTGAAGAGAACCCACCAGTAGCTTTGAAGAGATCTTCATAAGAACCATTAAGAACTTATCATCCGTTACACAGATAGAAGCAGGTTTCTTTCTTGCATTTCTCCTCCTCCAAAGGAGACTTGAAATCAAACTAAACAAGGTAAAACATAGTAAAAATCCAGCTACAGGAATGACTAGTTTGAAAGGGAAGCTCGATCATCTTTGCGCCCTGGTAGAGCAATGAGGCAAATGTAGTTCAAGAATCCCCCCCACAGAGCTCCTTGTTCCAACTATCAAAAATGGCACTTGCATTCTTAAAGACACCTTCTTTAGGTACTTCACCCTCGAAATTATTGAAAGATATGTTCAGGTTCTTGAGGTAGAGAAATGGTTCCAAGTACTCTGTATCTGACCGGACAAATTATTGTGCGAGGGGTCTAAATCCTGGAGCCGTTTCAAAGCTCTCAAAGATGCAGAAATGTTGCCGTCAAAAGAGATTACCGTCCAGACAAAGACCTCATAAGTTGAGGCAATTTTCAATTGTACTTGGAATTTCACCCGACAATTATTCTCAGACAAATTCAAGGACCGGATCTTCTTCAAACTACCAACTTCTGGTGGCAGGTTTGCAGTTAAGGAATTCTGCGACAAATCCAGGAACATTGACAGCACCTAATAGTTTGTTTTTTAGACAGGCTCAATAGTTGCAAATCCTGACAGTTACGAAGACTTGACGGAATGCTTCCTCATAACTGGTTTTCATCTAAGTTTAGCTCATTCAAAAAGAGTTATATTCCCTACTGATGATGGGATTTCCCCTGAAAACTCGTTTTTCTCTTCCAGGGATAATATTGCTAAGACAACAAGATTTCAAATCCCTGCAGATATTCTGTTTCCTCCCATGTATGAATTGGTAAGCTGTGTTGAGAGATTGGCTAGGGAATTTGGTAGTTCTGCATTCAGAAAATTGGTGTTAATGTCAACTAATAATTCTAAGCGAGTACAGTTAGCCAAGGAAGTGAAGAACATGTTGAAATCATCAGGTTTGTTAACCACTTAACCCAAAGTCGATTCCAACCAAAGTTCAGAATTACTAGTCTTTTCAACGCTCCCAAACTCGTTGGGAATGGACCACTGAAAGTATTATTAGAGAAATCTAAGATTTCTGCATGAGGACAATTAGATATTAAAGAGAAGTCATTTTAGATTTGGAAGCGTAAAGTCCATGTTGGATGGAATGCTTCCAACAAATTGATTGTCTGTAACAAAATGAACAAATTTGAAGAAACTGTAGGAACTCTAATTTTGAGAGGCGACCAAGTTCGCTAGGAATGTTACCAACTAGCCTGTTGTCGGATAGACCTGACCGAGAAAGAGATGAAAGGTTTGAAAGTGAAGATGGTATAGTTACAGTGAGATGGTTACCACTAAGGTCCAGTCCTACAAGCTTTGTCAGAGTTCCTAGCTCACTAGGACTTGTTCCTACAAGCTGGTTCACTACAAGATCAAGAACCTCATGATTTGAACAGCTGGTCGAGTTGATTGGGATTTCTTCTTGCAGTGCATTTTGGTCCAATTGAGATGCCGACTGCGATGTAAGCGATCGACTGTCACGCTTGGAAGATAGGAAGTTTTGGGACGAATTTTGAAATTAAGAAGACCAATGTCATTTTGCTATCTCAGTGAGGTGGGGGTGGTGGAAACCCCTCGAGATGTATTCCTTCGCGCATCTCAAGGGAGATGGAAGATTCCACCCCCCTCCCTCACCCATTTCCTCGCCAATTAGACAAGCCCGTTAAATATCACTGTTTAGGGCCAGCTGTTGTTATGTTATTGGCTTTATGTAGAAATTCTGTTACACCTCTCTTTAAAAGGGGAAGAACATAACATTAATGTATTGGAGATTCAATTTCCAATTAAAGGTTCATCAGATTCTTGTGTTTTTACCATTTCGATCTCCTTGTTTCCCCCAATTGCTTGTCAGATCATGTCAATTGGTATCAGAGCCTCTTTGATCCAAACCCTAGAAAACAAAAAAATGGAAACGAGGGCTCAGAGATGAAGGGCTTTATGAAGGAGATGAAGAAATACATTACCGAGAGTTCAAATCAAATGGAAGTGATGAAAACATAGATGAAGCGTGTAGCTCAAGCTAGTGATGCACAGGGTACGAGATTGAATTCCAAAATCGATCAGTTGATTCAAATGATGCAAGGATTCACTGCGGGTAACCCAAGAGGAGAATCCAGCTCTTCGCAGATGATAGGGATGAGCAACAATCATAGGACGATCCCCTCCCACCCGCCCTATGAAAGTGGATGTAATTTTCTTCGACTCCCTAAGATTGATTTTCTTCACTTGAATGGATCGCATCCCAGATGTTGGGTAAAAATGTGAACGCTATTTCTCTTTACATAATGTGATGGATGATAACAAGGTTCCAATCACCTCTATACACTTGGACGGTAAGGCAAATAACTGGTTTCTTGATTATCAAATTGGCAAACCACATGTGCAATGGCAGGAGCTGGGCGCTGGGCGGACGGCGAACAGGTGCCTAGCGCCTAGGGGCCTAGGCGGGCGCATAGGCAGCACCTACGCGGTCTTAGGTTTTGTATTATAATTTTAATAATTTACAAAAGTTAAGCATAATGCCTTATCAATTACATCCAATTTAACGCCAAGATACATATGCAAAATTTAAAAACATAAACAAAATTTATTAAAACTCAAATGACTGAAGTTGGTCATGATGGGGTACTTTATATAAAATTGAATTTGTGGACAAATATCCAAACCTACTCTTTTATTTTTCTTCAAATTGCATGAATAACCTCAGTCATGTTCGATAAAATCTACATAAGTAAAATTGGTACCGGCAGATCCTTTGAGAATTCCATTAAGTAATCATCATTTACTACAATTAGACATATACTGAATAAAAAATAATTAAATAGTTTATTTCTAAAAAAAGGAAAGAAAAATAAAATAAGAACACAATCAACCTTATTAAAAAAAAAATTTGCCCAGACCGCCTAGACTGTCCAACCATTAATCTGGGCGATTTTCTACCTTCTAACGCCTAGGCCGATTTTTTAGAACATTGTCCATGATATCTGCTAACTTTGAAAATCCTGCAGCTGACAATTATGTAGATGTTTTTAATAAGCTCATACAAACCCAATTTGTAGAAGAATACTACGAGAAATTTGAGGAATTAAAGTCAGTCATGCTCTTGCACAATCCCGCCCCATCTTAACCATATTTTATGCTGAGTTTTCTTAGTGGCCTCAAGATAGATATAAACAATGTGGTTCATATGTTTAAACCATAATACATAGCTCAAGCTTTTTCACTAGCCAGGCTACACGAAGCTTGTTAGACACATACCTTGTCTTCTTCCAACACTCAACCTAAAAGGTAAAGCCCTTTCAATCAACACCTAACATCACAAGCAACCCTTCCTCCATCTTATCACCACATCAGAAAAGCTTTCCTAATACTTCAACTGTTCCCCTACCTTAAATAAAGTACCTTTGGCCACTACTACTGTTAGAAGATTGAACCATGCTTAAATGAAAGCTAGAAGGGAAAAAAAAAAGATTATGCTACTATTGTGATGAGGTATATAGACTTGGGCACTTATGTAAACAACCTAAACTTTTCATGATAGTACCTGATGAGGAAATTCAGGAAGAGCCACCACTCTGCAGTATTAGACTCTTTTATGAGTAATTCTAGCTGGCCTAGGAAACCAGCGAGGCTGCTGCCTGGGAGGGGGTGAAATTACACTTTTGCCCCCCTCCTTTTTACACACTTTTTCTAAGTTGTTATAGAAGGGGGGGGGGGGGCAAAAGTGTAACTTCGCCCCTCCCAGGCAGTCAACCTCGCTGGATTTCCCAGGCCATTTAGAATTTTCCCTCTTTTATGGATGTCTTCCAAACCCTCACTTCTTTACCTCTTTCAAGAGGACTAGACCATAAAATCCCTTTGAAATCTCACACCATCCCTACCTCTCAACCTCCTTATAAACTTTCCCCATATATAAAAGGATGTGGTAGAACAACTTGTACAAGAAATGCTATACAACACCCAAATAGCTCATTTGCAGGTCCTATCTTATTGGTAAAAAAGAAAGATCTCACATGGAGTTTTTGTGTCGACTACCAGAAACTTAATGAGCTCACCATTAAGGATAAAGTTCCCATGCCACTTATTGATGAGCTGCTAGATGAACTTCATGGTGCAAAGGTATTCTCCAAGCTGGACTTGAGATCAGGTTACCATCAAGTTTTGATACACCCTTAGATGTCTACAAAACGACCTTTAAGAACCATCATGGGCATTTTGAATTTAGGGTGATGTCCTTTGACCTTACAAATGCCCCAACCACCTTTCAATCACTCATGAATCAAGTCTTTAACCATATTGAAGGAAATTTATCATTGTTTTCTTTGATGATATCCTCATGTATAGCAAATCCCTAGACCATCACCTACAACACCTACATACCACCCTTTTTACAGTTAGACAACATTCCTTGTATGCAAAACTATCCAAATGTTCTTTTGGCCAACAACAACTTGTCTATTTGGGCCATATCATCAATCATCAAGGGGTAACAGCTGATCCAGAGAAGATTGAAGCCATGGTTAATTGGCCTACACCAACAACAATTAAAGCTCTCAGAGGTTTCTTGGGCCTAACAGGATATTACAGAAAATTTGTGAAAAAATATGGGATGATTGCTAAGCCACTAACTGATTTATTGAAGAAAGAAGCATTTCAGTGGAATGACAATGCTCAACATGCTTTTCAGACACTACAACAAGCCATGATCACTACCCCAGTACTACAACTTCCCAACTTCTTCCTTCCCTTTTATATTGAAACAGATGCAAACTCCATTGGAGTAGGGGCAATACTCTCCCAACAAGGACACCCTATTATTTTTTTCTAGCAAAGCCTTGGGTCCCAAGAATATGGCATTATCCACTTATGAGAAAGAACTCATGGCCATTGTCCTAGCTGTGAACAAATGGAGAAGTTACCTCTTGGGTGCTAAAATTTTCATTCTCACGGATCACCAAAGCATTAAGCACTTCTTGGATCAGAAAATCACTACCATCCTCCAACAAAAATGGCTCTCTAAACATCTGGGGTATGATTACACTATTACCTACAAAAAAGGATATGAAAATGTAGTGGCATATGCCTTATCTAGGAGCACAATAGTAAAGATGTGACGAGATAATCTTTAGAAAATATGTTTTGACTACAAATCTCTCATGTCAATAAAAAATAAAACATTAAGAGATTGGACACTCAGCTTATATGTGAGGAAAATGATATAAACTATGGAAAATGCAAACGTCTCACATATAATTATCATGAAAAACGAAATTTTCAAAGAGTGAAATGAATATGATTTCATGGACAGGAATATTGATTACTTTTGAGAATGTTGAATCAAACACTATAGTTCTTGCCTATTCAATCTTCACATCTACTAAACCAACTTTCACTTAAAGATCAATTAGGTCTTTACTAGGTTGTAATGGGGCTTGGATTATGACAAACAATAATGGACAAAAATGATACAAAAATTTTCTGAGAATGACTACACCCTTGAATAAACACATAGGGCACTGAAGAACAAATCAATGTTGTACACCATTACTTTTTCTTCTTCAAGCTTTTTTTTTTAACATGCTTTTCCTCGTTTATACAATAAAACACTTTTACTTCGAGGGCGCATGAAATATCTATTTTCAACTCTTTCTATTTGCCCATTTCATAAATATATCTCACCGTATACATTCTCAGAAAATTGGGTAAGGATAAAATAATAGAGGTATTACTCATTGATTGGAGTAGGTAATGGGAATGAGAATAACAAAGAGAAGGCTATTTAAAGGCTCAAGGGTTGCAAATGGATATTTATTATTGCGTTTTGTGTGTCCTGCGTTTTCTGCCCGTCCTCCCTTCCCTGTGTGTTGTTGTATTTATGATAGAAATAAATAACTTTTTATTGAAAACCAAATACAATTGGAAACCAAATATAATTGGAAACCAAAATATAATTAGAAACAAAAAACAAAAGGAAACCAAATATAATTGGAAACCAAAATATAATTGAAAACCAAATACAAATTGAAAACCAAATATAACAGCAAAGGTGGGTTTGGCTATGTTCATCCATATTACTCATTTGTTCCGCCAAAATTCAAAACTAATTTCCTTTATTTTTTTCTTTGGTTATCTTTATTAATCTTTGGCTTGATTATCTCCCGCTCCACTTCGTCAATTTGTCTATGAATTTTCAAATTCGCCACGCTGATGCACTTTTGTCATTTAAACTCCAAATCCTACAAAAATAAAAAAGTAAAATAATTAAACTAAAATACATTATTTGAAACACTAACAAATATAAATTATGAGATATATTATGTAATAATTATGTGAATATCAAATAGCTTTGCGAATATCTTTGGCACTAAGTTTTGCTTACCACCCCTAAACAGGCGGTCAAACGGAGCGCACAAATCAGTGTCTAGAAACATATCTTAGATGCATGACTGACGACACTCCATCTAAATGGTCTAAATGGCTGTATTTAGCAGAATTTTGGTTTAATACCAATTATCACTCCAGTTTACAAACTTCCCCCTTCAAAGCTTTATATGGTTACTCACCATCTCTTCTTGCATTACCACCGATGGATACCATTTCAATTCTTGAAGTCAAGCAATACCTGCAACAACGAGCAGACACGATCAACATCCTCAAAGAGAAACTCCACAAAACACAAGAAAGAATGAAGCATTACAGTGACAGACACATACATGAGCGCTCTTTTTTGATCGGTGACTAGGTATACCTCAAACTTCAACCCTATAGACAAATTTCAGTGCAACTTTGCAAGAACTTTAAACTATCAGCGAGTATTACAATCCTTTTCAAATCACTGCTCGAGTTGGCCCTGTTGCATACCATCTTGCTCTGCCTGAAGGATTCAAAATCCACCCAGTATTCCATTTATCTCAGCTGAAATTGAAATTGAGCACATTGGTCATTCCATCTCCAACTCTACCATTAGTGGACCAACACGATTCCTTCCTTGTTGAACCAATTGCAATACTCGACAGACGACTGGTTCCCAGAAATAAGATAGTAGTCACACAGGTGTTAATTCAATGGTCCAATGCTTCCCCCGAGCAAGTTACTTGGGAAGATCGGTCTGTAATCTCCGCCAAATTCTCTTCATTCAATCCTAGAGGATAAGGATGTTTTGGAGCAATGGGTATTGTCATGCTTGGAAGATTGGAAGTTTTGGCGCAAATTTTGAAATTAAGAAGACAAGGACAAAAATGTCATTTGTTATCTCAGTTAGTTAAATATCACTGTTTAGGGCCAGCTGTCGTTCTGTTATTGGCTTTATGTAGAAATTTTGTTACACCTCTCTTTTGTAAATGGGGAAGAACAGAGCAGTAATGTATTGGAGATTTTATTTTCGAATTAAAGGCTCAATCACTGAAATTGAGAAGTTTTGTTCATCAGATTCTTGTGTTTTTACCATCAGAAATTCTAAATGGCGAGGAAACGAGCGAGGGGAGGGCGGTGGAGGGGGGGACCGTTAACCCCCTGGGGATGCGCACGCAAAAAAAAATGATGGCATACATCCCGAGGGGGGTGCACGGTCCCCCCCTCCACCTCCCTCCCCTCGCTCATTTCCTCGCCATGTAGAATTACTCTTTTACCATTTCGATCTCCTTGTTTCCCCCAATTGCTTGTCAGATCGTGACACCGACTTGTTGTTGATTTCCCCAGTGAAGCTATCCTTTCTGAAGTTGATTCCATGAAGAAATGTCAGGTTTCCTATGTGGGGAGAGATGGTACCAACTAGGCCAAGTGATTGGAGATCTAAAACAATAACTCCTCTCCATTCACGGAAGTAGGAAGAACCGTTTCATGAACTTAGCGATCCAATTTCAAATCTAAGTGGAACCAAACCTAGAATAAAGCCTGAAATCCTAACAGAACTTGTATCTGATAATATTAACTTCATGAAAAAATTTCAAATAGTCAGAGCAATCAACAACCTCAAATGAAATGTCAAGTTAGTCAAGCCTTTAAATTGATTTGTGTTCCAGTAACATGAGCTAGTAATCCTAAATGTGGTCGTGTGGTGACATCTAACTGATTACATCGTAAGGGTCAACGAAAACATGCTTTAATTTCTTGATCCATATTACATACTTTGGTTTGAGGCTGATCTAACATTCATATTTTCTATTTGTCAGGAAAAAGTTCATTAATGATTCTTAACCAGGAGTTGGAATGTTATAACTAGCAGACCAAGAATTAGAATATGTTCCATGTGTTTGGAATAACATATGCTAGATGATAACTCAATTATTTCGTGTGATCGAGCAGACGTGTTCAGTTAAAAATGAAATGTAGATCTGAACTTGACCTCAAGAGTCACACTATACATGCGATACACATCAAGCAGGGCGACTTCTGTAAGAGGATCCGAGTCAGATGATGTTGAATTGTCAGATAGTGCGTTGTTGGCGCTGAGATACCTTGAGTTGGCAGATCAACGCAAAGATGAGAAGAAATCGTGATATTTTCCTAATTGGGGCAGTTTTGAGTGCGTTTCGATATTTTGGCCATAACTTTGGCTACGGGTATCAGAATCGAGCATATGACCTCAATTCGGAAAGCTTTTGGCGGTGCGCACGTCGTGGCCACCGATCTATGCTCGGTGCACATCTTTTCGAGGTCAAAATTCACTGTTTTCCCTTCCGAATCCACAATTTTAATAGTTTTTTTCCTTTCATGGTAATATTTCTCTTATCGTTTAGGAAGTGATTCTGAACCCGATTTGGGCCAAATTTTTGACAGATTATTTCTTTTATGACGTATTTCGTTTTAGCATAATTATTAGAATTTTGCTAATTTTAATTGAACATCAGAGTTGTTTCTCTATGTTTTGGGTGAATCTCTTGTGTCTTTTCCTTGTGAATTTTCTGTTGAAACTAGCCGCAAGATAATCGTTATTTTGTCTGGCGTCAATCACCAAAACCTTGATCAAACCCATATATCTGGATTTTTAGGTTTCAAACAATTTGTGGCTTCTCAGGCAAATATTACATAGCAGAATGCTAAAAACTGATAACTCTCTCTCTCTCTCTAAATGAACACGAATATCATGAATATGATTATTAATTTTATCACTTAATAAAATAACCTACTCTCTGCTCTTCGGTTCTGTTCACAGATTTTCAAGTTTTGATAGAAAAAAATGTTACACAACCTTACATGATAAAACAAAGATGTACATATACTTTAATGTTTAATATATATATTTTAAATGTTTTCTAGATAACGTAAAAGGCTACAAAGACCATAACCTAGCTACCCAATCTATCCAATAAACTTTAAAGAAGGGTAGTTTTTTTGTATACTGGCCGCTGTTAGAAATGCTTTCCTTTCTGGTTCTGCAAGAAAATGGTTTTGACAACGTACCTTCGCAAGAGCAGAACCAGTTTAGATCTCAGGGTCAAGAATCCATTTGTCAGACTGTCACCTGCCTCTCAGGTTTACAGGTGAAAACTCTCCTCGTTTATCAATACCATGGTCCTGGTTTGCTAGTGAAAACTTTCCACCACTACCCCAATAATCGTCTTCTAGTTCGCTACCATCCAAGCGATTGTTATTGATAGTGATACTAAACTCAGAACTGGTGTTACTGCTTGTGCCATGAAGAGAGTTAGAAACACCAACTGGCCTGCTTCTTTCTGGTCCTGATCTGACACTGTATATAGAAGAAGCAGGTATGTTTGTCATTGATGACCGTAACTTACCAGGCATGCTCCGCCTTATATCCTGTTTAGTGAAAATACCCAATTAAAGATCATGGAAAACACTCTGAATGTCAATGACAGCTTATTTTCCTGGTAATTAGTCAAGTAAGCTATAAACAGAGATCAGTAACTATAAGGTACTGGCTCATGCAGGATGGGATGTGAAGGCATGGAGGTTATCATCATACAATGCAGTCAATCAGTTAAAAACATTTCATGTCTGATCCATGATGGCAAATCCTAACTTTCACAAGTATACCACTATGTCATGGACATGTATGTCAGACATTCTTAATTCCAGTAAGTCTCAAAGGATGTAATAGGCCATGGAAAACAAAATAATTGGATCACTATCTTCGCTATCATACTTCTATTAAGAAAGAATTTGATATTGACGAGACTTTTATCATTATCATGCAAAATTTTCGGCTATGTGCTCAATGGACAGCTAATAATCATATTACACAATTAACCAGAGACATTCGAAAGATCAAAGATGCCATGATGGAAACGAACTGCGTTGATTAGTATATTCTAATGGTCAACCACATTTCTATGGGACTCCATTACTTGAAAATCAACCATGATGTGATCCACAATCATGAGAAGCAAAGTTGTAAGAAAATATGCAAAAAATAGTAAATACGTACCATATGCCTCATTGCCATATCGAGAGACTTCTTTGAGAGCGTTCTTCCAAAGCCCAAGCTATCCTGTGACAAACATGATTTTCCAGCTGAGTAAATAGGGCCTTCTTCATCTTTCTTTGGAGGAGGCAATTTTCGCAGGTTCATCACCCTCTCAACCATCTTGGTTCCCATAAGAACAGGGTTCACATTGTCGCTATCATCAGACTGTGGTCGCCTTACTGCAGGAACCGATCCACCACTACTGTAAGTATTGCCATTTGGATGCTGTCCTCTCATAGGAGAATGAGATTGTTGTCTCAGTCTTCCATGAGAACCAGACTCATCAGAAGAACGACGTATATGAGGTGCTACAGACCTACTTCTGAAGGCAGAAACTGGCCTTTCAGGTATTGCTGTCCTTAAATTTGTTGCAGCATCAACTGCTAACCCAACCATCTCTGATGGCTTCGAAGGTCTGGCATTAGCTGCAGAACTGGCATGAGGTGGCACTGGCTTTCTTCTTGTTGCTGAATCCGACCTAGCGCTAGCAATTGAAGAAGAGCGACTTGGAGGCCCACCCGAACTAGATACAGTTGATCGGGCTGATGGGCGATTAGTTGGAGTTGCCGATCTTGAAGTGGACCTGGATGCTGGTACTATGGGCCTTGCTGCTGGTGTAGAAGATCTTGAAGAAGGGATTGATGACCTTGGGACTGGTGTAGAAGACCTTGAAGAATGAGCTGATGAACTTGCTGCTAGTGTGGATCTTGTAGGGCTTGACGACCTCGTTCCTGGTTTAGAGGATCTTATAGAAGGAGTTGATGACCTTGCTGCTGGTTTTGAAGATCTACTAGAAGGGGCTGATGACCTTGCTGCTGGTGCTGAAGATCTACTAGAAGGGTTTGATGATCTTGCTGCTGGTATTGAAGATCTTGCAGAAAGGGAAGATGACCTTGATACTGGTGTGGAAGATCTTACACGAGGAGCTGATGACCTTGAAGCCGACCTTGCAGAAGGGGTCGATGACCTTGTTGCAGATGTAAAAGATCTTGCTTTAGGCACCAGTGACCTTGTTGTAGGAGCCACGGGCTTAGAGGAACGTGGACTAGCCCCTGAATTAGGCGTGGCAGGTCTTGGAGATCTGGGGAGAGGTATGCCACCACTATCGGTTGGAGTTCTAGGGCTGGATGTAGCAGAACCTCGACCTCCTGATGATGAAGGCCTTAGAGCTCCTACACTGGAAGAGTTCAAGCCAAGGGATGATGCAAAACTGCTCCTTGAATCAGGCTCCAGTTGGGAATTTCTTAACTGGAATCACAAATGATAAATACATAAATGACCTAGTAATATGAACTATAACAAGAAATAAGAACTCAATGTATTGATAGAATCTGTCACTGCATCCTCATTGGCAACATAGTAATTATCCTTTTTTCAACTGGGACAGATAACAGAGTGGCCTAAAGCAACGAGTTGCTAATCCGTTGTACGAGTTATTTGTACCGAGCCCTCTCTTTCACTTTCTTTGATGACTTTATATTTTCTTTCAAATTGAATAATTTATCCATGAGTTTCTGAAACACAAGGAGCAATCTCCTGTGTTGCAATTAATTCCCTAATTCATTACCGTGGTCTAGGTTTTAAGAACAAAGCAGCATAGCATAACATCACGGGGGAGAAAAAAAGAGCAAGAATCGGGTAAGAATTATAGATGGTGATATTCATCATGTAAGAAGACAAGCTATCCAAAAATAAAGAAGTAAAATGTAGTTGAAATTATGTTCCTAGTCCTAATACATCAGAATTAGAACTAAAAAAAAGAGTAGCTATATGAAGTATACAGCCACAACCCACAAGGATGAATGAGAAAATTATAAAACTGTACAACTAATGGCAGTGGAGCTGGTGTTCCACTCATGATATTGCCTTTAGATGGAGCGACAGACACATGCATGTGTTATTCAACTGCGTTGTTGGTAGCAATGTTTTAAAAAATGTGTAGGGTGTAAGCCTTGTGGCTCACCTCAAGGTGAGGCTGAGTTGCAACCCATCAAAGGCTTACATCAAGGCTTAATTACATCAAAGGGTTCTGCCTGTACGCTTCATCACTGATGTGTGCAACTTTGTTGTGTTGTATTTTAACATATATAATTGTTTTAGTTGGGAGATAACATGTTTGCTTACTTGTTATATCATTCTAATAACATTACATGTAATTTAGATCAATTTAAAGAGGCTAGAAGATCTCCAAATTACACTATATGCTTTGTGAGAAATACTTTATGTTATATTTAAGAGCTGTTAGAAAATATAAATAAATAAAAATATTAAATCTCTCATTCATATATATTTTTCTAGTTATTTTACTGCTTGTGTACTATTTGTACTTGTCACTTGCTAATGAGGTAATGCCTCACTCACTGCAAATGGCTTATGCCTCACGCGTAAGTCCATTGAAATGCCTCACATTATGCCTTTGTGTTTTAAAACCTTTGTTGGTAGTAGTGGTAGTCATAATTATGCTTTTTGAAGATTCAATTATCTCCAAATATGAAATATTCAGTTAATTTGTTATTTTTCCTCTTCTTTGTTTATTTATTTTAAAATTTTTGACTTCAACGGAAGCCTAATGTTCATTCATACATATTCAAGAGTGGAGATATTACCACAGACTTCAACGTAGCTGGATGAGCTTCAGTAGATCCATTCTGGCTCGTAACAGTTTTCAGTGGTCCTATCTCTGAAGAAGAGGAAAGAGGACTCCCTGGTGGTGTAAGAAGCCTTCAGACAAAGAATATAGATCATTAAGATAGCAACTATGTTTTAACTTTTATTCTCAACAAGCACATTGCAAGCATTCAAAGAAACATGTTTTGGATGGTTAGACATACAGGATCTTCAGCTTAAGTAAGAAATATAATTTAAAAAAAAAACTCATCACAGCTCATGATAATAACGGCATGATTATAACACGTACGTACAAACCAAGGAAAATCCATCCCTTAGAGTTGGTACCAAGGAGTGATTATAAGCCTCTAAGATCTCGCAGAAATTAGGAATTCTAAGATACCATAACAAGACAAATAATCTTTAAACATTACTAGCTCCTGTTTTATTATCCATTAATGCTCCTCAGTAAATTTTTGATAATGTTATTTTGATTCTTTGAACTCCTTTAAGGAGGCCAGGATCTGCAATGCTTTTCATTATCTTAAAATAGTATATTCCTCGTGACTGAAGTCTGAACTTGGACATCCCTTGACTAAATATGTGTGAAACATACAGCTATATGTTATTCAATCATTGACAACTTATCTCCAACCATCCTCTGGTTACTTAAAATAATTTGTCGGCAGGAAGTAATAAATGAATTACTGAGTGGATCGAATTTTCATATTTTAATGAAAGTAACAATTTATCTGCTACAATGGCTAGCTCGAATGGCAACTGAACTTCATAAGCTTATCTTGAAATAATGATAATCATAATTTGAAAACAAATAAAAAGAAACAACTTCACATTACCATTCATAATCATTCTTGTCAATGTCCGAATTTAGCATATCATCGTCATCAATCTCAGAGGCCACACTTTTAGGTACTGGAGGAGTTCCGGGTTTGGATTCTGCAGACATAAAACATTTTAAGTTACAAACAAAAGTGGTCGTAAGCGCATACTTCTAGTTTTACCAGCCTTGAAAACTACAGTTCACAGGTCTATGTCTATCTAGATTCGACATCTCTTTCTGCCTCACGGATGAAATATCTTCTAGTAAATCATTTTAGATGCAGAAACTATCAGACGTGCCCTCATATACTGAAATAAAGTATTTTTAGTCTAGCCTTCAACAGGATATTGCGAGGCAAGAAGCTTAAGTTGGATTGCATGGACATGGTTCAAGTGCTGAACTGATACGGATATAGAATGTCCGACTCCGTAAAAATTAGGTTCTTCACTTTGAGAACCAGTGATGGTATGCTAATTCTTCACTGAAATTGACCCATTCACTCGTCGTGTTCCTATTTCTTTATTTGAAGACAACCTCTTATATTGCCATTTCCAATTAGACTTCCGCTAGCAGAGTTCTTGTTTTCTTATGATCTCATCATTGATTTTTCTTTTTTTCTATATATGCTTTATAGGAGATTTGATTAGCTTACATCGGAAAGCAATGATGACTTGTCTCTATAAACTTTTCAGTTACTTAAATATCAAATTTAGCTGAGTTAATGCTAAAACAAGAAACAAAAAAAGTTTTTAAATCACTGAAATCTTTAAACAATGTAAGTAAGACTTGAAATGTTGCAAGTTCAATTTTAGCTGAGTTAAAGACATAACAATAAATCAACAAAATGAAGAAATAATTTCAATCAAGATCATACCTAGCAAATCATTCGAGCCGTGAAGAACGCTGAATTTGGTCAACTCATTCTCATGCTTCCCAATATCCACAAACAATTCCAGCTCCTCCTCGTTACCTATCATCATATTCTTCACATTCCTTTGTTCCTCTTTCACCTCCATCTCCGGAGCCCTAAAGCTTTGATTCATCGTCGCAACACTTAATCTCTTCCCTAAAAACTAATCTCTTATCAACTCTTCCACGAATTTTGATTTCTCATCTCAACTAGCAAAAATGTTTCAAAAAATATATTCGAGAATTGTAGAAAACGCCCAAAATCTTCCTTCAACTTAAAAAAATTTGATCTCAACTCAATCAAAGATGAAATGTACTGACATTGTTGAGGAGATGTATCTTCGAGGGTTTAAAGATTAAAAAGGAGGGAGTTGCAGAAGGATAGAATGGCAATTCCGTCAATTTGTTCCGAATCTTGTCTGAAAATGTAAGGGAGGTTTGCTTGAGAAAGGGGAACGAATGATGAGAAGAGAAGAAGAGAAGCAGAGGGAGGGACCCGTTTTTGGGGCTTTGATGCGACAAGAACTGATTTCTCTCTTCTCTGCTCTTTATTTATTAAATGGTGGTTTGTGTTATAGCCGTTGAAGTATCTAGAGTTCTGTGATATCTTATCTGTTTTCTATTATGTATCTCGAGGATGGAAAGCATTAATTACGAGGGATTATAATTAGTTATGGTTTAATTAGCAACACTTGACAGAGACAGATTGAAATCTTCGCGGTTTTGGGAGGAAAACACGGCTTTAAATCACCTAACTTAGCGGATGAGGAGGGATCTCGATCTCTATTCTGTTCACCTCCACGTTAATTACCTGATTAATTAACAATTAATTAACAACACCAGATGTGATTGGTAGGCATACATGGTGTGGAAGGCTATATTCGAATTTAGATTTTTTATAATTATTTTTTTATACGTTAAGCATAAATATTAATACACGAGCTTGGTTGTTTAAATCACAAAATAACTTCCTAAGTCTAAGAGCTAAACCTTTCTGACTATGTAGAAAAACTCCCTGAGATCACAAGAAACTTGCGACCTTGGGGACCAAAGGAGGATACCAGGCTCTGAGAGTTCTAAGTAGAGCTGGTAAAGCTTGCATACCAGCTCAATGGTGACCATGTCCTTAATGCTTATCCAAACATAGGCAACAGCAAGAATGTGGGTCAAGTGAACCAATACGTGAAGATTTTCTATCTCGCACTTCACCACGACAACCAATCATATATACCTACCAATCATATATACCTGCAGGGGTGGACCCGGGATTTTAGTTGAGGAAGGACGTAATGGAAAATACTTATTAGTTGATAATAGTAGTTATCAATGGTAAAACTAATTTTTTTTTTTACATAAAATAGTAACTAATAAAAAAAAATACACCTATCAAAATACATTGTATATACCAAATTGGATCCAAAATGTAATCCAATTTTAAGCCAAAATAAGGTCACTATCGATAACCTTAGCAATGAGCAAACGAACATAATAACTAGAATGTATAACTAATATCACAAAATAATTAGGATAAATATCTAGGTGAGGCTAATTTTTTTTTGAAATTTGCGAACCTAATATGATCATAATACAATTTCATAGAAAAATTAGTTTATATGAGGCTCAAATTTTGTACGAGTTGGCTAATGATATATATTTTCATTGAATTCTATAGTTATTATTTTAGATATTAATTAAAAAAAAATTTGTTGGAGGTTTATACAATTATACCACTTGTGAAAAAAAATTCATTTATTTCTATAATGTTAATAAGTTTTTATTAAACTAAATTTTTTTTAATGTTTGCAATTACTAATAAATTGCATTGAAAATAAAATAAAAATGCACTCGAAGAGTATTGAACTCAGGTCTTTTACAAAAAATAATAAAACTACAACCACTACATCAACAAAGAAATATACTAATATTTGTATAAACAATTATCATATTGTATTCTACATTATATAATCGATTTTTTTAAGACTAAAGTATATACTCAAAATATTTTAAAAGTTGAGCCCCTTAGTAGGTCCGCCCATGTATACCTGATCAAGATGGAAAACACAATGGTTTCACCCCCAGACCCATATTGACATAGAGAACCCGACATCCCTCCATCGCATCCTGGAAAATGCCACCGTGGCCAACCCATCCTTCCAAGTCCTTCACCACCTAAGCATACCTCCCCTCATAATCTTTTCCTCCTTTATTACCACAAGCCGAACCTAATCGTTCTAGGATCCTTAATATTCATCAACAACTAGTGACGGTCAACACTCACATAATCGACTCTTCAGTTAGAGACCCCAGACCTTCCCCTGACTCCCTGTCCTCATATATGATTGTGGTTACTTACGATGCATGCTTCTTTGATTCTTTTCAACAGAGGGTTTTGGTGTCATGGCGGTGGATGCTTATGGTGAGGTGCGTGTCACACTGATGAACACGATTTCTGATCACATTACAGATAGTACGTACTATGGCCAAATTTTTTTTGCAGCAGAAGCCGCTATCTTACTTGTTCAAGCAAAGTGGTGGTCGACAGAGTTGATCTTAGGGGACTCAGTTAGGTGCTTTATTCTTTGCTTTGCATGCAAATTTGGAGGATCAGCAGACAGACGTACGTTGGATGTGGTGACTGATAGTATTTAGTGTTCAAGATCGCTTTTCAAATTTGCCTAACTGAATTTGTAAATATATCCCACGGGAGTTAACTAGTGAAGCACACGTCTTGGCTTCACCTGCGGGACAAGTACAACAATTATATAATATTTTTTAATTTTATATTGTGCATATGTTTTACCGAAAAAAGAGAACCAATACGTGGAGGATGCTATTGAAAGGCTTTTGAAAGCTGGAAGAGCTGCACCACTGGCTGGAGCCAACGACACTGCAGTATTGTTGCAATGATGCCTTCCCTCACAAGCAGAATGTATAGCTGATAGTAGAATCAATATGTACGTGGAAACGAGTTAATTGAACTTCAAGTACCATGCTAAATACATCCTCCCAAAGATGGAAGGATTAGAAATTCTCATACATTGTGATCAAAACAGCAGACTCTAATGGGTTTTGCATTGCCATTTCACCAAGCAGTAAATTTTCGACACAGTAGCTCCCTGTCAAAATAGCTTCAACATCTTATGTATCATTTTATAATCACAATACCGTAGTAGAATCTAGTTGGAACTTGTAATCGAGTTCACAGCTGGTGAGATGGACAGTGGAGACTGCTCATTTGTTCTGCTTCTAGAAAAGCAAGCAATTTCCTGTAAATATGACATGAACTTGGATTGTAAGCTTGATGAAATTACACATGGGTTCTATTTATCCATGTATTATGTAATTGTTTATTTTGGCTATGTGATGCTTCAAACTTATAAATCACTTAAGTGGCAATAGACTGCAACTAGCAAATCTAGAGTTTAGAGAGAGGCGATTTTGGGAGAAATAAGGGTATCTTGGGGATTATCACTTTTCGGGCAGATCTTACGATCCTGGCCGTTCCCGACTCTCTGGACGAAATCTGATCCTTTGATCATAGTCCCGGTTGGTACACGTTAGGGTTTCGCCGCCGCCGAAAAGCATCAGCAGGCCTCTCGCTGGCCGATTAGCGGGGTGGCTTTTCTCCTGAAGCTTGGGTTTATTCGGTCGATTCTCGTTTCGGCCGGCACAGTAAGTTTTTCTCGTTTCTGCTACACTGATACATATTGTTTCGGTTCTAAGGTTGGGCGCCGCCGTTACGATCTGGACTGTATCGTTCCAGCCACTGCTACGAACCAGAGGTTCTCACGACACAGTATTGGGATTTTGCTTTTGGGTCAGGGTTGACACGTCCTTTTTTGGATGTGATGCCCTCGCCAACAACCTTTCCTCCCCCCACGGGTCCTGGCCATGGGGATTCCTCGGCTGTCACAAAGCCTTCTTTCGCTCAGATCCTGGGCAAGATTTTGGTAGATGATTCTGCAGAGCAACTGGTCGAAGGTACCCGTTTCCGTAAAGAAGGAGCCCCCGCAATCGTTCTCACGGCCTCAGATGAAGTATGTGGGGAAGATTTCATGGAAAAACACGTGATAGTCCTCAAATTTTCTAGTTACCCGGACCGACACTGGCAAATATTCGAGATTCGATCCATAGAACATGGGGAATTTTGGAAGATTTTTCGTTGGGATTGCTGAATCAACGGCATGTGTTAGTGAGACTTCAATCGGAGATGGAAGCAAAGAAAGTTTTGGCGCGCAACTCTTTCCTCATTCGCGGAGTTCGTTTCAAAGCCTTTCGCTGGCACGATGGTTTCAGTTTAAAAGAAGATCCAATTTCCGTGCCACTTTGGGTAGAGTTACCTAATTTACCTTTGCATTTATTTCATCCCCCATCCTTAAAGCAATTGTGAATTCGTTTGGTGATTTTTTGCGGATGGATGATCATACCCGTTGTCTTTCACGTCCGGGTTCTGCCCGTGTTTGCGTGGAGATGTCTTTAGCGGAAAAGTTACCAAGTCGAGTTTGGATTGACCGAGCCAACAACAGGGGTTTTTGGCAGAAGATAGAATATCCGAGATTCAAATATTGTGATTTTTGTTCACTGATAGGACATCAAGAAGAGTTTTGTAGGAAAAAAATGCTCTTAAGGGCGTAGGGAGAGGCGCGGATTCTAATAAAGCGGAGAAGGCGGTCAAGTCCCAGGGTGACACCAATCTAATTAAGCAACAGTTCATTCCTGTGTTCAGAAAAGCTAAACATCTAAATCCTGCAGTTGGCCCTAGTGGAGCTAAGAATAGTCAGGGGGTGGAGATTGTTGAGGATGTCGGGGAGTTGCAATCGGTGACTAGAGAACCGGTTAATGTGGTCTTGTCCAACAAATTTGCGTCACTTCCCGCACACATGGAGGTCGACGAAAATGCAAACAAGCTTATTGGTAGCAATGAGAATGTACCAGAAACCACCGAAGAATGCCTTTTAGAGGCGGGATACACAAATTTTGAGATCAACAAAGTTCTTGGAACCGAAGAATCGATGCCACAGTCAACAAAGGAGGCAATCTCAGGATCTAAAGGAGGTCGGTCCGAGGTCGGGTTCGATGAACTCTTCATTGCAGCTCAGATGCAGGTAGTCCCAGCCGATAACTTGGTGCCTACTGGTGCCAATTCAGCGCACATTCCAGTGATTCCAGGCGTCGTTCCAGCAGTGTCATTGTGCACTTTGGATAAGAATTTGATCTCCGCAGCACCACACAGTCCAGCAGGGAACGTCGAGGCGGCTTCACCACAGAATGCAGGGGGAGCAGGGGTATTTTCACCACTGACAGTGAGGGACGCAGGGGTGGTTTCGCCACTGATAGCAGGAGAGGCAGGGATGGATTCGTCGCACTCAGTTCTTGGCCTTTCCAGGGTGCAGTGCGCTGATAAGGGTGCCAATTCAGGCCTTCTCTTGCAGCAGATTGCATATGAGATTGCAATGAACCCAGCTCCCAAGAATTGTGATTCAACACCTCAATTTTGCGATTCAGCATCTCAACTTTGTGCTGCCGCTCCTCAGCTTCGTGATCCAACAGGGGACGCAGGGGAGGCATCGACTTTCTCGGTTCAAGCAGGGGATGCAGGGGACGTGCAGTCCGTTACAGTGGCCAGTCCTCGGCCGGCTCTTGTTCACAGCTTATCCACTGATTACGCAAAGCTTTCACAGCCAGTTACTGCTTTGGTGGCAGGGGATGAAACTGAGTTTATGATCTCTGCTTCGCAAGATACTGATCATGGCATTACAAACGAAGTTGAGACAGACTTGGGGCGGTCATCGGTTCTGAATCGATTACAAGAAGTCTTGGCCAAGCGTTCATTATCTGGGGTAGCAAGGTCCGATAAGGACGATGGGGAGTTATATGATGTTGCAGTTCAGGTGGTTGAGGAGAGTCGTAACTTGCGACAACAGAAACCAGCCAGCTACTTTACCACACTTCACGGCCTCACAGATGACAATGATGTCGCTGTTTCGGACACAGAGTTGGGGTCTGACCCTCATGCTACTACTAATTTCAATTTGGGGGGACTTTCTGATGTGGAGCTTTCGCATCAAGTCAAAATGGCAGCCCCATCGGGCACTCGTCGTAAGACTAAGAAGGGCAAATCTTCTTCCCGGTTTTAAGATGATGGAAAATCTTATGTTTCGGGGGATTGGTAATCAGGCCACGAGGAGGAGACTTCATAGATTGGTTATTGATCACCATATCAGAATTCTCATGATTGCGGAACCAATGATTGACATTCGTAGATCGATGGAAATTGGTAACAAGCTCCGTCTCAGAGGATTTGCCTCCAACGACTCCCTTGGTGGCAAGATTTGGATCTATTGGGATACCTCTTTAGCTCTTTCAGTGGTGGATATGTCGGACCAGATCATTCATTGCCAGGTAATGGATACTAACTCAAGAATTTTTTTAATTTCTTTTGTGTATGCTAAATGTTCTGTGGAAGAGCGTCGTGATCTTTGGTTGAATATGGCTAATTTTTCGGTCAACCATGACTATCCTTGGATGATCGGAGGGGACTTTAATACTTATTTGAATTCTGGCGAAAAAGTAGGCGGGGTGGAGCCGTCCAGGGCAAGCATGTCCCAATTTTCTTATTGCATAGAAACCTGTGGTTTGATTGACTGTGGATTCTCTGGTCCCCATCTTACTTGGTGCAATAACAGGCGGGGTAGGGAACGCATCTGGGCAAGACTTGATAGAATTTTTGTTACCTCCACTTGGTTGACAGAATTGGGGTGTCCTAAAGTAGAACATCTTAGCAGAACCTTTTCAGACCACTCTCCTTTGTTGGCCTCCATGCCGACACAAGCAAGATGTGGTTATGCTCCTTTTCGTTTTCTTAATATGTGGACTACTCATCCTGGGTTCATGGACCTGGTCAAGGATGCGTGGATGACTGATATGGGTACCATGCGCCCTATTGACAGAGTAGATGCCAAGCTCAAACTGACACGTCGAGCTCTCATACAGTGGAACAGGATGATCTTTGGCAATGTGTTCAGTAGGCTCCGGGCATTAGAGGATGAAATGCAACAGTGGGAAACGACACTTTTGGCGGGTTTTGCAACAAATAGTACTTCTGGTCTAAATGCTGATGCCAATTGGGATGTGCAGGCTTGCTCAAATTTACACCGATGCCAGGCTGAGTACAGATTAGCTCTCAAACAGGAAGAACTCTATTGGATTAAAAAATCAGGTGAAAAAGAGTTCAAGGAGGGGGATGCTTGCACTAAGTTCTTTTTTGCTTCTGCCAAATCCAAACAAAAGCGTCGCGTCATCAATCAGATTACTTTACAGAGTGGTCGAGTTATTTCGGATCCGGGTGAACTTCTTGATAGCGCAAATGAGTTCTTTGCGAATATGATGTCTTCTCATGGTGATTGTATAGTGGATACGGAGTTGCTTAATTGTATCCCGCAATTGTTGGATCCTGATCAAAGCAATCTTTTGGTTAAACGACCGTCCTTGGAAGAAGTCAGAGACGCTGTTTTCGACATTCCTAAAAATAGTGCGCCAGGGCTGGATGGCTTTACGGCTGAGTTTTTTCAATTCGGCTGGGAATTTTTGAGCAGTGACATCTGGGAGGCAGCGATACAGTTTTTTGAAGGCGAAGTCATGCCGACATCTTTTTCGGCGAATTTTCTGGCCTTGATTCCTAAAATTGAAAACCCAGTTTCCTTTACTGATTTTTGCCCCATCAGTCTGTGTAATGTGATATATAAGATTTTCAGTAAAATCCTATGCAATAGGTTGGTGGATATCTTGCCCCGATTGATTTCTCAGGAGCAGGGAGCTTTTGTCAAAGGCAGATTCATTGGTGAAAATATTGGTCTGGCGCAGGAATTGATGCGAGACATCAATAGGCAGGTTATTGGAGGTAATGTGGTACTGAAAATCGACATGGAGAAAGCTTATGATAGAATGGAATGGCCCTTTTTGCTTGCGGTTCTCAAGAAATTTGGATTTCATGGCAGATTCTGTCAGCTCATTTCCAATTGTGTGGCCTTCTGTGGATTTTCAGTTCTTCTCCAGGGGGTGTACAAAGGTTTCTTCAGATCCACTAGGGGGTTAAGGCAAGGTGACCCCTTATCTCCGTTTCTATTCATTATTGCCTCAGAAGTGTTAAGTAGGGGGTTGAAAATAGCTTTTGAGGACGGCAGAATAGGGTATTATTATACCCCCAGGAATTGCAGTCCGATTTCCCATCTTCTGTATGCAGATGACACGTTGATCTTTTTAAATGGCCGAAAATCTTCAATCTTGGGATGCATGGAGTTTTTACGACGGTACTGTCGGAACTCGGGGCAGAAAATCAATGATGGCAAAAGTTCTTTCACTTTGGATGATAGAGCAGCAGCGGAGCACATAGTGGCACTAAAAAGTTATACAGCTTTCCATTTTCGCACAGGCCCATTGAAATACTTAGGAGGGCCAGTCTTCCAAGGGAGAGTGAAAATTACTTATTTTGAAGATTTAATTTCTAAGATTCAGGCTCGCATTCAGGGGTGGAAGGCAAAACTGTTATCTCCTGGAGGTAGATTAATTCTGATTAAGCACGTCCTATCATCGATTCCTATTTATATCCTGAGTGCCATGTGTGTCCCACGTACAGTTTTGGCTCGAATTAATAGTTTGATGGCGGATTTCTTTTGGGGTGATAGTGAAGGCCGGCTAAAGAAAAAATGGGTGCCTTGGGATAGAATCTGTTTGACTCAGGCGGAAGGAGGTTTGGGAGTTAGGGACTTGATGGTCGTCATGAAAGCCTTCCGTATTAAGGCCCTTTGGAGAATGCTCACTTCAGAGTCTTTATGGGCTACTTTTATGAGGAGCAAATACTGGATAAAAGGAGTTCCTTTTAATAGCCAATTTATAAAAGTTGGGTCATCCCCGTTTTTTAAAGAAATTATGCTTGGGCGTTCGTTCCTTTCGAGTAACTCGCTTTGGCGTATTGGCATGGGGGATAGCAGTTTTTTTGAGGAAAACTGGAACTTGATGGCTTCTTTCAAGAGACTGACGACTATGGCTAATCATGGTTTTTGGCCTACGGTCAATGAGGTGTTGCTGAATAATTTCGAAGTAGTTCATCCTGATCTTAGAAGACTGGCTCGAGGCCTTTTTGCAGATAGACTACGAGGTGAGGCTAATGAGAAAGACACGTGTGTGTGGGTTCCCAATGCGAATGGTCTCTTTTCTCTTCAGTCGGTCTATGAAATGTGACGGCCAAAAGGTCGGTTTCATTTCATCAGTTCCATGCTTTGGCAAGATCTCCTTCCCTCCAGAATTTCAGTCTTTGTTTGGAAATTAATCCGTCGAGGAGTGCCAGTGGATGGGGAATTATACAGATGTGGTTTCAGTCTGGCTTCCAGATGTCATTGTTGCAGTGCGCCTAAGCAAGAATCCTTGCAACATCTTTTTCTTGACGGAGACTTGGCTAGGATGGTGTGGAACCATTTTGGTGGAGTTTTTGATATACATATACGGCGTCCAGCAGACATTTCTATGGTGATAGCAACCTGGTTCATGAGAGCTAATTGCAAATCACAAACAGGTGTGTTACTCTTCCTTTCTCCCATGTTCATTTTATGGGAAATTTGAAAACAAAGATGCAAATGTGTTCATGAAAATGTTACCCCAAATCCCGCCTTTGCGATTTTGAACATTAGGCGTCAATTGAGAATGGCAAATTCTTTCATTATCCCTAAGCAAGTTAGTTGTCACAAGGACCCGTTACGGGCTTTAGGGTTGAATGTGCTTTCTGTTAGAAGGAAAACGGTGAAAATTGTTTATTGGCTCCCCCCTCCCATTGACTTTGTTGCACTAAATGTGGACGGAGCCTCCCGTAAGGAAATTGCATCTGGTGGGGTGATTATTAGAAATTCGAGAGGATTATGTGTGGTGGCCAAACAAATTTTTTTTGGCATAGGTTCTAACAATAAAGCAGAACTTTTGGCCCTGTGTGAGGGTATACGCCTTTGCCTAGTCTGGGGTTTCAAGAAGGTGATTATCCAAACAGATTCGGCACTTGTCTGCGGTTGGTTTAAGGATCATTTAAAAATACCGTGGCATCTGGAGAATATTTTGAAAGAAATAAAGTTAATGACTGCGAGAATGATTGTATTGTGTCATCATATTTATCGAGAAGCCAATGCAGCGGCGGACTCATTGGCGGATAGAGCACAAAGCGATATTAGGACAGTCTATTACAATGGGACAGACTTGCCTAGAAAGTGTGCTGGCTTGATTGTGCTCGATAGATTACACACGGCATACATTCGCCACGGGGACGAGTGATCACTGTTTTTTGGCTTTGTGGATGCGAGGTTCGGAGTTTTGTGAATTGTTGCTTGCTTTAAGCCTTGAATTCTCATTGTTTTTTAATTTCTGCTTTGGTTTTCATACGGGTAACGTCGTAATGTACCCCCGTAGCAATTGTAAGTCATTTTTTTTATAAGTAATTAAGGTCTGGCATTCCATAGTTGCCCCTCCCCACTGGAGGTTATTATAAAAATAAAAAAATAAAAAAAATCACTTAAGTGGCTGCAAACATCAATGAGTGAAATTTTATTTGAAGAAAGGTCTTTATACTCGAGAACATTATTTCCACAAATTGGCCTTCAGGTGTTTGAGACTTCGTACATAAATCTAAGTAATTATAACGACAGAGCTCCATGATCAACAATTGTCATCGACCTCATATTTGGGTTGCCCAAAATGCCTTCTCAACTTAATATTATTTATGAGAGAGGCTACACAGCGAGGAAATGGGCGAGGGGAGTGAGGTGGCGGGGGTGGGAGCCGTTCATCCCGCTTTGGATGCGTGCGGGAAAAGTCAACGCACGCATCTCGAGTGAGATGAACGGCTCCCACTCCACCACCTCACTTCCCTCGCCCATTTCCTCGACACTTAGAATTTCTGATTATTTATGTTTAAACCAACCCCTTCTAAACAATATATAATTATTATAACTAAGTTCTAATATAACTTATTTTAAGCCCTAATCATATATAATCTATAAAATGCTCTTATATTATTTGGAGTCTTTTATGTTATTCATGAATTTAATTTTTCTATTTTTATTGCATCTTGAAGAAAATTAAAACTTAATATATTGCTTTATACCGTTTAATATTTAAGGATGTGTAAATAGCATGGGTAGCACACACAAAATTAAATTCAAAATATTTTTGGTAGACCAATATTCAAATCAACAGTCTAATTTTTATAAATTGATAATTAATCACTGCACAATTCACTTGAGAAATCCACATCTGACTCATATTCAAATTGGTGATACACAAAATTTAAGTATTAACACTTTCATTTTTGTGTCAATCAACAACTTACTCGATGCATATAGATTCAATGCAAATTCATTGAAGGATAAGAAAATTTTACATTTAATTAATCATGAACATAAATAACATGAAATAAATAATTTTATGCACGTGTAGTGCGACTAATATTATGTAAATCTGATTCATTTTTGCTGCATGGATCTGATCAATACTGAATAGACAGGAAAAAAAATAATTAATGTACTAACTACAAAACTATCCTAACAAAGCGAAAGGGTGCATTGTCATCAGGGTGCTTAATCATCATTTAATCTAACCTTTGTAAAAAACAATGGCTTTAAGAATAGTGACACACCTCCATCATAGACAACCTTTGTTTTCTCAAAATGGCCCTAATCAAAATATGGATTTTTGTTTATGTCCCGTTTTAATCAAAGTAAATAAAAAAACTGTCAAAGGTAGTTTTCTATATAGTTTGTTAGTTTGCCACGTGCTTTTACTATTCCGCTTTTCACTTTACTGATCTAAAAGTGGATCTTACCTTCTATTATTTTCCAACGTTTATCCTCCTCTGCACTTTTGTTTTAATTCTTCAAAAGATAAAAAAAAAATTATATTTTACTGCAGTAAATCTCACAGCTATTTATTTCGATGTTATATTGTGCTTTCTATTATTCTATTCTACAAATATTTTAACAAAATTTGTAATGCATGTAACAAAATTCGATGTAATTAATTTTTAGCATCTAAAAAATATAGAATATACGCGCACATGGTCGCCTTCATTGGTCATATTCACTGGAAATTCTAAATGTTGAGAGAATGGGCGAGGAAACGAGGCAACCCTTCATTCCCTTGAGATACACGTCTTCATGAATTTTAAGGGGAATGAGTGGTAAAACCCTCTCCCTTGCTGTTTTTCTCCAATTCGTCGCATAGAAGAGTTGTTCATAGATAGTGGGTATTGTGATGGACGATGAAATACATTAGAAACGAAAATTCTAAATGTAGAAGAAGTGGGCGAGGAAATCAGCAAGGGAGGGAGAGAGGGGTCGTCCATTCCTTTCGGGATGCCTTCATAAAAAAGACAGCACATATCTCAAGAGAAATGAACGGCCCCTCTCTCTCTCCCTCGCTGTTTTCCTCGCCCACTTCCTCGACAGGTAGAAAGTGCTCAATTAGAAAATATCTATATTACAATTCAAAATGGTGTTTTACTATTCATTGTTGACTGAGACGTAGTCAAATCGAAGGGATTAGAGATAAAAGATTATTAGGATTGAAATTTAGGAAATGTATTGAATTTGAGGGTTGAGATTCATTTCAATACATTTCCTATGATGACATATTTGTAAATATAAAACACGTTCAATGGCAAAAATAATGAAAAACTTTTGAAAAAAGTTGGTGGAATGTACATGTGGCGAAAAGAGAAAATATTATGTTTTCCTTTTAACAAAATGAAAATTATCATAACTATCTACATCGTCATGGAATTTTGGTAAACTTAGTATCGTTGAAATGCATATTTGAAGATCTTTCAAACAAAATCAATGATCAAGACAAACGCTAAAATTTAATAAATATATATTCTATAATTTAAAAAGACATCCTTGAAGTTGAATTAGGTGAGGATATATATGTGGAAAGACCGCAATGCTTGGAGAACCAAAATCTATGTAGTCGACCCAAAAAATATTGGGAATAGGTTTTGATGATGATGATATTCTATAATTAAAAAAACGAAAAATGTATTTCATGTCTTTAATATTTTTCAAATCAATGAGACGGGTTGATCATACCAGAAAAAAATGAGTCGGGTATCTTAATTAACATTTAAACAAAAATCATAAACTTCATATTTTGGCGAATTCAAAAACTGGGGGAGAACTCATTCTCAGCGTTTAAATTCCCCCCCCAAATGATTCAAATTTGATCGAGTGTAACCCTAAAATTTATAATATAATTTTTTGTCTCAGAATAGGCATACACTTCAATACTGATTGAGAATGAAAATTGGGATAGTGACGGAGGTGTTCAGTACAAAATATTTAGGAAAACAATATTATGTAGAGTGGCAATGACACGGAGCATACTCTAGTATAAATATAAATGTAATTCTATGGCGCGAGTTCCCTCGCTCCCTAGCATGACTGGTTTATTTGTCTTTGTCAGTTGTCTTCCTTGCCTAATTCTGTGTGCTGGTTTAAATTTCATTTCATTGTTTTCCATTTATTTACTCTTTCCACCAAAAGCTTCACTCAGCATGAATAAAATTCCGAGCGAGCAAAAAAACAAGTGATAAAAAACCCTAATTTTCTTGCGCAAGCGAGATTGGAGAAGAAGACGACTCAGTTGATAATGGCGGGGACGATCGGAGACGAAGCGGGCAGTAGCAGTACTGGTAAATACAACAGTAGAGGCGAAAGCGTGGTCGTTGATGTCGGTAATCAACGGAGCCCTTGTGGTTATTGCAAATCGGGCGCACGTAGCAGCACTTTATACTGTTAGACCTTTCGATTTCAAAGCTTTTCTTGTTTCTTGTTTATCAGTTATTGGTGAATTATGTTGTTTTAAGAGAAATTATAGTAACTTGATTGATTGTTTACATCGAATTATTGATTCGAGGTTTTGCTATTGATCAGGTTTTCTTGGAAATTTTGGTTGCAGGTTTGGAGGCACGGAGCCTTACTGTGGATGACTACCAAGGTGAGTATTTGGCTGTTACTAATGCGAAGAGTAAAGATTGATAATGTATAATTATGTTGAGAATGAGAGATATAAACTGTGAATGGGTTTGCTGTAGCATGTTTCAGTTTTAATGTCTTAGTTGTCGGAATTCGAGGATAGTGATTTTTATATATGTATTATTGATTTATACATATGAACTATTGATTTAAAGTTTAGAGTTGGGAGTGTTTGAAATTCAAATGAACATAGTATGTCAGTATATAGCCTATGTTTAGAATGTTAGGGTTAGATTCTGTGGCTAAGAGATCCATGTCATCTCTTGTTTTGTGGAGTGAAAGAAAGTAAACATTGAAATTAGTAAAGAACTCAGATATTTTAGAAATCACTTGACAGTAGTAATTCCTTGGAAGCACAGACACGGTGACACCAAGTGAAAAAACTGTACTCATTCTTGATAAATCAAACTATTTGAATCATTATTCAAAATCAGAGGTTGTAAATCGTATTTTACTATCATTCGTGGTCATCTTCATTTCTTCAGTTATATTTGTTACTTATGACGCACGCACGGTCACTACTCACTCTGCCATTGAACTTCCCACAAGATAGACGCCATGGGGTCCCACGGGTGGCCGAAGCTAGGGTCTCCCCAAGCCCTGGTGTGATTTCAGCCTCAACTGAATTTTTATCATTGTCACTTGGGTTGTGTGTGCGGAGAACAAATGACAACTCCGGTGACAGCATTTCCTGCACAAGCACAGCCATTGTAGCATCCTTCTGTGGTACACCAACTGCTCGACGACTTAAAACTGCTGTTCGAGTGTATAAAGAAGCCCAAACACGACAATATCATGACCAAAACAGTTGGGATAGAGGGGCTGATCGAACAATCAAACTATTTCTGCCCGGAAACATTTTTATTCAAAATGGATATTAAAAAAAAAAGAGGAAACGATTTAGGGAAGTGTCCGAGCCATGCCGATCGCATGACACGCAATAACTGCATCCACAATCCACATGTGTCTAAGGAGTGTCCAACAATTGTTCTGGCAACACAGGCACGATGGCAGCAACAGAGTGAGTGTGCTTCTTTATCTTGCAAATTGCAGGACTTGAGAACTACCGTGAATCTTCTAGTGACAGACCTCTCAAACCTATCTCTACGTATTTCTTGTTCTTCAATAAAATTATCCTTTACAGATCATAAATGTTTGTAAACAAGTAAAGAAAAAAAAACCATCTCTTGATTGCTGTTTGGAATTTGCTTAAGTACTGGAATTGTGGATTTTAGATTTTGGAATTGGAATATGGTGAAGGATATACATGTCTTTCTGAATTGATGGAATTCAACAATGGCATTTCATTTGGGGCATTGTAATGTTTCGCCTCTGTTCCTTTTTCCTTGTTTCTTTTGTTTTCTTAGTTCTATAGCGACTTTGACAGCGCAATCTGATAGCTGTAAGTCATCGTGGGAGCTCAATTCTGAATGTTGTTTTATTTTGCATATCTAATCCATGTCAGTTAATTCTTATTTGCAGATCTTCTTGATCGAGGTTGGAGGAGATCTGGCAGTTTCCTGTACAAACCCGAGATGGAAAAGACATGCTGTCCTTCTTATGCCATCCGTCTAAAGGCAGGCGACTTTGTTCCTTCTAAAGAGCAAAATCGGGTGTCTAGACGAATGCAGAGGTACCGTTATGTAATCTTCACTTGACAATATTTGGTGGTTGTGCCTTAGTGTATAATATTGTGCATCTTTCTGTACCTATAATGTTAAAGATCATCAAAGTGTCCGTAGTATCTTGTCGGGGTTAAGTCTTGAAGATCTTCTTGTTACCTTTAAATCTATGATATGGATGACCTTTTGGATTGAACATAACTATGGTAAAACCTATCCCTATGTATATCGTAAAATCACTATTATGAGCATTGGTATATTATGGCTACTGTCAGGGTTTCCTTCATCAGGAGTTATTCTCGTAGCATTACTGATATTATTGGTGCTAATGTCCTAGATTTCTAGATGGCATATTAGATTCAAAAAATACAGCAATACTGAAAGATGGGTCAAGTAGTTCAAAGTCAGCTGACAAGAACACCATTTCGTCAGCCGTGAAGGACAAAATTTCCTCTAATTCAGAAGAGAAGAGTAAGGAAGAAGAATATCTTCAAATTTTGTCAAACAAAATTGACAATGTGGTTCATGAATGGGTTGAAAGTGGCAAATTTCCTTCTGATACTGAAATTCCAAAAGCTTCGGTTAAAAAGATTACCCGCACTAAAAAGATGCGCATAGAAGATTTTGAAGATCTGTTGTACTCGAGCAATATTTCTTTCCAGATAGCGGCAGCCTTAAAGCGGTCCAAGATGGTTGATAATGCCACACTTGAGGTAGGACTCTCCAGGCAAGCTTCAGGGTCGAATGGGCAATGTTCTGCCATTTCACCAATAACAATTGCAGAAAAGTTGGAAGCCTCATTAAATCAGGATGGGTCATTATCTGATTTTACTGTTAAAGCTTGTAAAGGGCATCTTAACTTTTGTTCTGCTGTGAAACATGCTTGTTCAAGTGAAAGCACTGGGATTGGTAATTCTATTCAGCCTTCAAGAAGTGATGGAAGTAAAGCCAGTTGTCCGGTCAAGAAAAGTGAATCTCCTCAGCTGAAAAAGCGGAAGCTTGAGATACGTTTGAAAAGGTCAAGTTTTGATCCTCAAGAATATGCTTTGTATAGAAAATATCAGATTAGAGTGCACAATGATACACTAGAGCACGACATGGAAAATTCATACAAAAGTTTTTTGGTTGATACACCTATAGTGTTCGTTCCACCAACTGGCGACAATATGGTGCCACCTTGTGGTTTTGGTTCTTTTCATCAGCAATATTTAATTGATGGGCGGCTTGTTGCTGTCGGAGTGGTGGATATCCTTCCAAGGTGTTTGTCAAGCAAATATTTATTCTGGGACCCGGACCTTGCGTTTTTATCTCTTGGGAAGTACTCAGCCATCCAAGAAATTAGTTGGATAAAAGAGAACCAGGTGCATTGTCCGAGTCTTCAATACTATTATCTTGGTTACTACATTCATTCCTGTAGCAAGATGAGATACAAAGCAGCATACCGTCCATCTGAGCTTCTCTGTCATCTTCGATACATGTAAGTTCTCATTCAGATCTATCTCCCTTAGAATGACCACCAAAGTTACCTGGAAGCTATAAATTTGAGCATGCATTGTTTTTACTGGAAATTTGATATAATGTGAACTAGGTAGCTATTCCCTTACTTTCACAAGTTTGCATATGTCATCCTGCAGAGATGCTAATTCAAGGGGTACAGGACATCACACGAACAATTATTGAAGTCTTATGTAAACCAGTCCATTAGAACTTAGAAGAAATGTTGATGTGTTAGCATATATTTCCAACACCACATTATGTTTGCATGCTCTGTAATTTATCAGTTGAAATTTGTTGATCACCACCTCAATGTTTTTCCTTTCTGGTCCTTTTGTCTAATTTAGAATCCTAATTCTCTGGTCCTTTTTATTGGGTTCCCTTTTCGATCTATAAAATAATGTTGGACTATGGTTGGTTAATTTCTGTTTGCAATCTGCTATCTACTTAATCTTGTTGAAAATTTTGTGCGTTATTGGTCCCATTAGGGGTGAGCACGGGACAGGATGTACCTCATCCCTATCCCATACCGTTTATTCGGGATCGGGACGGGATAGATCTCATCCCATCCAAACGGGTTCGGGACGGGATGAACATGTACTAAATTTTGGATTGAAAATTTAACATGCAAGATTGTAAAATTTTGGATTTACCAAGCACACGACTCTAAGAACAACTATATAACTTTAAACAATTGATTATTATTTACTATTACATTAGCTTTTACTCCTTTTTTTTTTTAGAACCACTATTGAAGATAACCATTTTTTTTTGTACATTGCTAACGAAAATGATCAATAGGTTTGTCATTTAAAAACTACGAGAAACACACATTGTTGTTATCAAGAGTTGGAGAGAGGAAAAAACGAAGAGAGAGAGTTTGAGTTAGATTCATTATTTGGGTGAATCACATAATAAAATAGTTATGTTAATAAATAAACAACAAATAAAATAGTCATGTCAACAAATAGTTTCATAATTTCACATTACATACATAGTTCATACTAAATATTAAAAAAATTTGGTTCAGGACGGGACGGGATTTAAAATCTTCATCCCGATTCCATCACATTCTAGGTCGGGACGGGACAGGACGAGATCGAGATGGGGTGATCAAACCTAATAAGACCCGAAAAAATCGGGACGGGACGGGATGGGATGCCCACCCCTAGGTCCCATGGTAAATTTTAAATTTTTAGCTTGCACCTACTATGTGGTGATTCTTTACTTGCTAAATGATGGAAGGTATTCTGCAGGTGGGTGTCCTTTGATAATGCTAGACCTTTACTTGATAAAAGTCCATATGCTATCTTATCGGATTTCTCAAACTTTCAAAATGAGGAATCCTCACAAGAAGTTGTAGGTAATCATATTGAACCGCAATGTCCTGATCCTGGCGACGATCTAACTGAACCTCTCAGTGATGAACATGAGGAAATGATGGAACTTGATTATGAATGCTGGGAAGGTGACTCAGATACAGAGACCAGTGATAGCACCAGTGATATGCTATCAGAAGATGAGATCAAAGATGTTGATCTCAGTAATATTCTGATGGGATTGAATAACACTCGAATGAGATTTAAGGTACATATTTTTATTTGATATTTTCATCACTTTCAGACGCCTAAGCTTATGCATAGCAAAATGGTTTTATTCCGGGCCAGAAGATTCACCTTGCATGTCATTTCCCATTCACCATTATATGAAAAGTAGTTTGTTGGTTATCTACCAGGATGAACATCATTTAGTCAAATAGAAACTTGTTAGTGGTACAAGTTGCAATCCTTTTATCCCTATATATAACAATTGTCAAGTATCACGACTAAGGACTCGAGCAAGTTTGGTTCCCAGTTGCATGTTGGGCTTTTATACCAAGTACTTAATTGGGTCTGCGTATCAACAAGGATTCTCAGCTCATAACCAATAATCTATTGAGTGCCAGGAAACAAGTTAACTGGAAAAATGGGTTATATTTCAAGTTATTTACTCTATATGGATGTTATCTTCCATCAGAACTTATTACTGGATGTAGCATGATTTACTCTGTATATCGATGATATTCCAAGCTCACATTAAAGTAATAGCAGCGGTATCACATCTTTGATAGACACTAAACACCTTCAGATGAAAGTAAGAACATAAATTGTAAAATATAAGAAAGCAAAGAATGACCTTGAAATTTTCTTGCTTTTGGGTTTGTTTGTTATGCCTATTTCTCTGTCTGACGTTATCTCATTCATTTTATGAAGGATCTCCAACAAACACTTGGTTCTATGGAAAGTAATTACTTGGAACTGCAGTTGCTTAGATACGTGAAAGCAGTTGGCCCCGGGCCCTCGCAGCGCATGGTTTATATACCTGATATTTTATGAGGCAAACTTGTATAAATTCTCGTGTTTCAATCACAAAGCAGAGTTTGCTCAGTGGAATTTGAAAGGATCTGCTTGAGTTTACGCCTACTGTCGAAATTGGCAAGGAGACAACTAAGTTATAATATCTGCTTGAGGTTTGGTTTTGATTCTCTGTTGATAGAATGATTACGCTTTGCCTGTTAAATTTGTATGTTGTTGAATGAAACAATTGAGAGAAGAAGTCAGGAAGGTGAGAAATGTTGAGGCAGAGCCATCTCACATTCATATGATGGCTCAAAGCATTTCAGGGGAGATTATTGGCATATGTTCTCTAGGTGATTTATTTTTCTTTTTTGAGTGGTGATAAGGATGGTAATGGGTTTTGGTTATCCGATAAAACCTTGTTCTATTCTAAAGTTGCGCAACCGTTGCATACAAACCCCCGGTTCGGAGTAGGATACACAACTCTTGTGCTAAGTGCGGACATGAATTGGATATATGAAGGTTCAATAGTGCCTTTAGAACATCATTATAATTCACCGTAAACATCTTCTTCTAATTAAAATGAGATATTAAAAAAAATTAAATACGAACTTGAGATCCGCCCATTTTATTTGTTTACTACTCAATTATCTGTTTAATAAATAAAATTGCCAATAATCTGAGTTTCTAAATGAATTTCTGTACGTGAGACTAATTACCACAATGATTTATATGAATCATTACAAAATCATAGATATCTAATGCAAAAATGTTAGAGGGAAGTGATGGACAACACGTCTAGGCTCAAAGGATAAACATAAATTCTAAATGATGAGGAAATGGGCGAGGGACATTTCCTCGTCAAGAAGGAGGGCTCGAGGATAAATTTATGCTTGCAAAACCTTCAAATGTATTTTAAAGTATTTCGATAATTAGTAATATCTTTTTTTTTTTTTTTTTTTTTGGAAATTGAGTTGGGTTTTAAGGACTCCTAAACCTTTATATAAATGAAACAAAAATAAAAGAAACAAATTCCCACAAGAAATGATTCACCAAATAAGTCTAGACTATAAACAAACTCAGCCTTTGTACCTTTTATTTGCTTTCTTAGTTCCATTGAATTTTCGGGGACAAAGACTAAATTTTTTGGTGTGAGTGTTAGAGAACATCTTTGTAAACACATCATCATCACTGGAGAGGTCTGACTCATGCTATTTTTCATTGCATGTGTGGTTTTTAGTAATATCTTATAAGTTGATTGAGTTATTTTGCCTTTGATCTTACTCAAATCTTAATTTTTCATTAATTCTTCACCTGAAGTGTTCTTTAATAATTGCACATGACATTTCTACGAGGAGAAAAATGTAACTGAATATCATTTACTTAAACGTTTGCAAGAGTTCATATTTGTATGAGAAAGTCTAGTCAGTTTTGTTTGCTGGTCTCTTTTGAGCATTTTCTTGATTTTTTTTTTTTTTTTTACACTTTTTACTCATTCTTTTTAAAACACAATCACAAACACCACTTATAAAATAGGTGAAATTGTAAAAAAACCAAGAAAATATCCAAAAAAAGCCAGCAAACAAGGCCGACTAGAATTGTTTTATTTGTATTGATTATTGAATCCAGTGGTCATGAAATTATTATGACAAACAATTTCATTTGTTTTAGATGCTTTGTAAATATAAAACAAATGGAAAATGAGAAATTCACCCATACTTTATAATGAAAACAATTATCATAATGAGAAATGACACACTTAACATTGTTTGCCCTACAATGAAATATTGAAGGAAAATAAACAATTGCCAAAATCAAAGCAAAAGACACATTTTAATGCTTCTTGTTCTAGTCACTGTAATCGTACTCTACTCCATAATTACATTTGCGGAACCTAGCCCTGCCATGTTCTTTATGTGTAAGCATATTGAATGCGTAATATTCACACAATTTCATAAATCATGTATTGTTTAATAGTAGCAATATAAAAAATCACTTAGCTCTAATAATCATATACAAAATAAGAATTAGAATTTGTTTAGCTTTTTAAAATTGGTTTTATGTTTATGAAGATTCAATGCAACTGCCTGAAGCAAATATTTAAGGTTTATTAATTAAAATGAAAGAATAATAAGAAACTAGATCAAAAGCAAGTCAAGTCTTCATATATATATATAGAACGAACCCTTCTAGCCGTCGAGGAAAGGGGCGAGGGGTGGGTATTATCACTTATTCTCTCGAGATTTGTGAGGTTGTGCATCTCAAGAGCATAGGCGTGTGTCACGGACTAGTAATCCGTGCGACACTAGCTATCCAATTCACTAGTAAGCCTATGAGTAGTTACTTTGACGGACACAAATATTAACTTGAGAATGCACAATATCAATCTGTAAATAATATAACAATGCACAATAGTCAGTAAAAGTTCTCATTCACATTCAATAGATTACAATGGGGAGTAACGTTCGGAAAGATGTTGCTCAAGACTAGTTCGATGCTATCGATCGATGGAAATACAAGTTTGAAGTTGAAAAACAATGCAAAGAAAACAATAAAAATGCTAGTGGTACAGTCTGGCCCGACTATGCAATGGAGACAACACGTCCTCACAGTCAAGAGCTCAAACCTTCCCCCTATAATATAGATGCTAAGCATTTGGGCACTTTTCAAAAGAAAACATTGAGTTTTGAGACCATTAGGAAGGCCTCTAACCTTGAGTTCTGACAGCATGCATCTTGAGGGGATGAGCGGTCACACTCACCCCCTCGCCCGTTTCCTCATCCATTTAAAATTTTTCGGCGTAGGCTTTTCAGCATGCTGAGGAGAGAGAGCTTATTCAAGCAGTAGTGATAAGGATCCTAGAAGCGAGCTCAAACTACTATTCATTGCTCACCAAACCCAATTTCTCTTGCTCTCTAAGTATATGGGACAAGTGAAGGGAAGCTAAGAGAAAAGCCATTTGCAGCCTTCGGCATCGGATTAATAAATAAAATATATAATAAAGGTCAATAATTAAATAGTGATTCAAACTAAGCAAACTAGCTTAGTTTAGCTGGCTGGTACTTGAATCCAAGTCTTTCGTAAATGTTATAAACCAAACTGCCGAAGGTTGGGAGTGAATTTAGACATGGTTAGGCCTTCCTAATTGAATCATATTCCAGTATATTTGTATTGAATGTGATGCGGAACTCAAATTGGGTGGGCAAAACTTACCCGTTGGTAAATTTGAATAGAGCTAATGGAATCGTACATAGAAAATACATGAATCCATTGGTCATGAAATTATTATGACAAACAATTTCATTTGTTTTTAAATGCTTTGTAAATATAAATTAAATGGAAAATGAGGAAGTCACATATACTTTACAATGAAAACAATTATCACAATGCGAAACAACATTAATATTGGAATTACACTTAACATTGTTTGCCATACAATGAAATATTGAAGGAAACTAAATAATAATTATGAAAAGTAAATGACAAATATGACTTATAGCAGGAATTTCGGGCACAATCTCGGTGCACTGTAGTATTACTCGACTTATAGTGCTTCTTGTTCTAGCCATTCTAATCATATTACAGTATCAACGTGGCCGTATTCTCTCTCCTTTGCTTTGCAATAAGAACAAATTTTATCACCTAATTTTTTTTTAGAAACAAATGTAAATAAGAAAGAGTGTCACTAACATCTCCTTCATATTTATGGAGGTTGAATGTGTAATATTGACAATTTCGCAAACCATTTATTATTTAATGGTAGCAATATGAAAATATGACTTATTGTTTCATGGTAGCAATATGGAAAATATGATTTAACTCTAGTATCATATACCATTAGAATTTGTTTAGCTTTTAAATTTTGTTTTTTTATGTGTATTAAGATTCTAATTGAATATTTAAGGTTTATTAATTAAAACAAAATAATAATAAAAAAACCAGATCGAAAGCAAGTTAGTTAAGTATCATGTGACTATGCAACAATTCTAGGTAGCCTTGGCCCTTTACAATTTTACCCTTTCTATAAATGATATTTATAGTTTTGTTTTAAAGAGAATGGGTAAAATTGTAAAAAGACCCAACCCTAACAAAAAAATGGCTGACTAGCCTGGCTACCTATGTGACTATGTGAGGAGGTGAAGGAGTAAGTCTAGGGAGGTAGGTTTGGAAGCCACTTTTGAGCCATTTTTTTTTTACACATTTACCCCATTCTCTTTAAAACACAACCACAAACACCATCAATGGAAGGGATAGAAGTGTCAAAAAAACCAACTTGACTAAAAAGTTACTCCTAAACCTCGCTCCGTAGAATTGTTGGAGGTGAAGATAACAGATGCTAAGTGGAAACAGTGATGTAGCTTTTAGACGTCGTTTCAATTACCATGTGGGGATTTGCAGTCGACATCGATTAATAAATAAATATAAAATAAGATTATTAATTAAATAGTGAATGAAACTAAGGTTATTAGCTTTAGTCGAGCTGGTATCAAACCCAAGATTATCCTAAATGTTATTAGGCTGAATATTTGACCACCACAACTTACTCTTACTCACACCACTCATCTAATTTTTTTTTCTTTTTATACCATGCACTTTCTGTCCCACACCACTCATAAAAAGAAAAACGTTAGTCTTTCTCCCCTCCCAAATTCAAAACAATGGAAAACTCATTTTCCCCTCCCAATTTCCTCTCTTCTCACCACCACCTTTCTTCTTCCAACATCTTCTTATCTCATTTCTCTTATTCTATTCCTTCCCCATTGAGAGTACCCTCACATATCCTCTTCATTATCTAAAATCGAAATTGAAGACGAAGTTCGAAAAAACACAAGATATGGATCTCTATCTTAATTTCGTTGTCGCCCTTCTCCTTCTTCTTATTCTCCATCTCCTCGCACTTTTTTGTTTGCCCTCGCGGACAAATTGTGCGAGGATGGGTTCCCCATTCGTACGAGATTTTGCAAGGGCAAAATATTTTATCCTCACAAGTTACCTTCAAATAAAAAACTCTCAATCGCAGAGTGTGAGGAAAATTGAGAAAAGGAAAGGGAAATGGGCGACGACCTGTGCAAGAAGAAAAAGAAAGAGAGTGGGAGAAGAAGAAAGGGTTAATTGTGAGAGAGTGGAAGATCCGGGAGAGGGGAAGGAGAAGAAGAAGATGGAGAATGGGCGATAGTGGCTCCATCTTCCTTTATCTCTCGCCGTCGCCCGGTCATCTCTCATCGTTTTTCCACAATCGCCTGCCTTTTTGTCTCTTTGAGAACGAGAGAGGTGAAAGAAGAAGAAGATGGATAGTGGTTCAAATGGGTGGCATGGGAGAGTAAGTAAATTTAAACAAAATTAAAAAAAAGATTGGATGATGTGGTTGAGAATAAGTGGTGCCAAATAATCGTTGCATGTCATAAACCAAACTACTGCTATAGTTGGGAGTAAATTAGACTTGGGTCAGGCCTTCCAAATTGTATCTTAGTGAAAGTCACTTTAAACGCTACTATACAAAAGCACTTGAGAATTGAGAAAATAAGGTTCTTCAACAGCTTACCAATCAGAAGCAAATCCAAACAGAGTCTTGAGAGACTCAGAAATTATCTTGAACTTTGAATAAACAATGGGTGACATGAATGCTCTTTGGAGCTGAGATACTAGCTGCTGAAGAGAGATTACAAATGCTAAAAACGAACCTAAGTGCAATGAGAGCACAGCAGGACCGAGAATGTACAGCTGAAGAGGAACCCAAAGGCAGAAGGGAATTAAGAGTCATCGGTGTCTCTAATACCAACACGAGGTGCTTCACGACTGATCCAGCAGTTGCTCCCATCAGGACCCGACACCTTAAACCTGCTTAACGAAACAGATGCATGTCAGTTGGCAGTATACAACAGATGAAATGGAATGCTTACATTAAGTAGTTCTATCTACCTTTCGAGAATGAATTTCCCTTCTTTGTACCTTTGACTAACCTCATGAGCAGCTTCCTGAAAAAAAAATCTAGGTAAAACAACTGTAACAAATGAATAAAATACAACAAAAATCATTCTTTAGAAGGTGCTTCCTGATCATTACATATTTCCACCCAACAATTGATCCACATCCCACACAGAAGATGTCAGCAACAGTGTGCATTCCATCATCATCAGTCGCTCTTCTTTCACTCCACACTGTGACATTAACACTGTCGAACATTTGAAGGGAGTAAGTATTAAGCAAGCATATCTCGATACATTGCATTGATGACATACAAAGATTTGACGAATCAGCAAAAAGGGGGAAGTGGCCATTTGATGGTAAATACAAGCATTATAGTATGAGCAAAGGTATTAATAAATGATAGTACTTAATCTAATGAATTACTAGCCATATCAAATCACTAATTGTGGAGAATGCAAGCTACACATTTTCATGCTTTCTCTGTCCCATAGGTTTCCCAAGACTAAAATATTTATAATCAAACCAGCAGCAAGTTGTAGTGATAATGCAAAGGAAAAAAATTATCAAGAATTTAGCTTTATTCAATACATAGGAATCCCACCCTACCATGAACAGGTCAAAGGAATAACTACTCTATCGAGGCTGCCAAAACTTAGTTCCAAACATATGGCTTTGATGAATTCCAAAACTCGTAGGAAATGCCACTAGTCATTGTCGCCGGTCTCCCCAGGGGGATCCAAGCATAAACTTCAAAGTACATAAGCATTGAGAAGGAAGAGAACTCACACTTTACTGAATAGATACGCTCTGCCGTGTCTGCAATAGAATGACTGAAAAAAGAACGCAGGAAATACAATGAGAACCAAATACTTGCTTGTCAAATCACCAATATAGCACTATAGTTGCTGAAAGTCTTTAAAAACTTAATCAATTGTTTGCAGGAAATGCATTAAACCTAAAACTAGCCTTAAAAGGGAAAATAAAAGCATTGGCGTGGTCATAGTCTATTCTATATACGAAAGGTCCTATATCGAAGCTTTAACGTTGGTGTCATAACTCATATACTATGGATAGACCAAAACGAATATTATAAAAGGAAAAAAATTGATTCACTTACCGATTGTTATAGACAAAAGAGACCATGTTTATGTTGAAATTATAACATAATGCGTCTCTGTTTTTCTCTGACTAGCCGTGCCACATTTGGGTGGTAGCCATAAGTTATACCTAGCTAGGAGAAAAACTTCTAGTAAAAACAGTGAATGCCTCTAGCTTCACCTTTCATTTTATTTCAGTAACCACTAGTATAGAAACTTTTCTAACGTTTTTAGTGTTCAACAGTTGATGCCCATTTTCTGCCTACTCTCATTTGTTAATTTCGGCTGTGGCAGTGCACTACTTCCGATTTCTATGTAGCAATTGACTATTTGTGATACTGATCTATGTTGCATTGTTCATTACTTAAAAAATATACTGATCTGGTTAATGGTTTTATGTAATATTATAGATTGGACTGATTTGCTAGACTACATAATGTTTGCCGCCAATGTATCAAGACTGCATTTTCTTTTCCACCACTTTGAAACCAGAATCATCAAACATCCAATACAGATTGCTAATATGTACTTCAGCTATACCTGAATCTGTACCTCCTAATTGTGCAATATATCTAACCATTCGAATCAACAGTCAAGCCCAAACATATGCATTCTATATGATAGAAGGAATCAGAACACATATGCATCTACCTTGGATTTAGACAATCAAAAGTTCGATTTTGGCAACCCTCAAATTATTGAAAACCCCATACACAAACCACAAAATAAGTGTTGTAAGCTTAAGAACAACTAGAAATGATTTACTAATCTCAATGTAAGAAATTGACTTTTGAGGGGGGGGGGGGGGGGGGGTTCAATCTTAATTTCACAAAATCTTTGAAATATCTCAAGAGGGATTCCCTAATTTATTATTCTAAAAGTTTATCCAAAATTAGAAATCAAAGATGCAGAAGAGAAGTAATTGATTTTCCATATATATATATATATATAATTATAAAGGATGATCAAACCTTGGAAATGATGTCTTCACAAAGGGAGAGATGGGTGTGGCAGTGCTTGCAACTATAGATTTTTCCCTCCAGATTGATCAAATAAACCTCCCCATCTTCTCTTTACTATATCTTCACCCAATCAGCCAATTTCCAAAATTTCACCAGTTTTTATTCCCTGAAAAAATCACAATTCAATGTTTTTACAAAACCCAGAAAGAAAAACATACCAAATACAGTGGTGACATGTGGAAGCAAGTAAGAAGAACA